>JAKCPB010001409.1:0-165589 GCA_021442155.1 Cymbidium sinense | reverse complement strand
GTTACTTCGTTCAGTTACGTATTGCTATTCCTCTTTTACATTTGGTTGGTTCGGTCTTGTAAGCGGTTATTACGAAAATTATTATAGCCACTTTAGTCTTTCCTATCTTGGAGGTTTTTTACCTTTTCTTGTCTCGTTCTTTGGATTGATTGTGGCGGTTGGATTATTTGAATGGTGATTACGAATCTTTGCTATTGGGCTGCTCTAACTTCTTTCTCGGTGCTAATTACGGTTGGTTGCAGTTCATTCCACGTGTTGAGCTATCTTTGTATTTCTTTAATATTGCTTTCTCGGGACATTAACAAGGGGACTATTTCCTGGGTTGTTTTCTGCACTGAAAGATTCATTTACATATCATGTGATTGGGATGGTGTTAATTATAGGCTCATTGACTTATTTAATAGATTTTCAGCTAGTTGTCTCCTGTAATTATCTTATGGAGGATTATATCTTTGAACTAATTCCTTCCACGAACATGGATATTCAGGAGATTACATAAGATGGCTCACTCACTTATGTTTATGTATTCTCATGTCAAGATGGCTATATTGATGATAATTTTCTTGAATGAGACTCCTTATCCTTCAGCTCTTAGCAATTACCTATATATTTTAGATATGATTTTTCTTAGGTTTGCAGGTAATAAAGCTCACAATTATATCAACAACTGGGTGCTTCCTTCTCACAGGTTTGTTGGCTATGATGGCCGTGATGTTCTCACTCCTTTTTGGTTCGGTAGTAGCTCATGTGATGTAACCCTTCTGCTGAAGTTTGGATGCTCATATTTGCATCTGCCCCAACATGGTGTGATTGAGCCTGAGCCTTCTCTATCCCATTTTCTTATTATCATACTCATATTACTATTTTCTTCTATCTTTTGTCGTATTACCTTAAGCTTCAATCTCTCTCTTATTATAACTTTCGGTGTCTTTTTTTTATCTTACGGGTTTGCTCCATATTACCAAGCACTCTTACAACCATCAGCATTGGCCTTATCTTTTCTTTAGCTTATTATGTTAATCATCTTGTATCTTTTGATTGCTTTAATGTTTTCTTTTGCTCTTGGATGTACTTAGTTGGGGATTTACTCCTTAGAGATTGTAGCTCTTTGAGCGATGGTTTTGTTTATCCCCTTTAAGGACCTTGTAATCTTTTTTTTGTGGCAATAAAATACCGCCGTATCATGGGGTTTCCCAAAAAAAAAAAAAAAAAAACCCTAACCATAAATCCTAAACCCTAACTCTAAACCCTAAACCCCAAAACATAAACCTAAACCTAAAGTAAATAAATAAATTAGAAAATAAACCTAAACCCTCAAAACCTTATAAACATAAACATAAACCTAAACCTAAACCTAAACCTTAAGAATGGTAAACCGGTAAGACCATCAGCAATGATCTAGATAAATGGTGGAGGCGAAGGTAAACATTATCAGTGGTTGTGGGGATCCAGGTGCTAGTGAATACAAAAGTGGTGGTCGGAGCAAGGGTGGTTATGGAGGCAAGAGGAATGATGGAGGTTTTAGTCGTGCTGCTGGCAGAGGGAGAGATCGGGGATATTATGGTGGATCCCGCTACTCGAGAGGTTAGGTGGTTTCAAATGGGAACTGGAGAAACTAAAGAACAACTGATTTGATCTGCTGCTTATGGAACTGTCTTTATAGTAGAGACAGTTATAGTTATCTGGGATTTTTGATTTTCTCTATGCGTGCTCATTTTTGATCTATGTCACCACTTTTGTCTTAGAAAACTTGTTGTGTTTCTTGGTTGAAAAAAATAAAAAAAAAGAAATATTTAATCTGAATTTGTTCTCTATTAAAAAAAGCCTAAACCCTAAACTAAAACCTAAAACTTAATCCTAAAACCTAAACCCAACAATTTTCTATAGCCTTTTCTTTGTGCTAGAACCTTTGTTGATCATTTTGGATTGGACTTTTGATTTGTTGGTTACGCCTTTGGCCTCCTTTTTATGGTTGTTTTATCTTAGTGATTTACTTGAACTTATGTTTTGTTAGTTGATGGCTTCATTTGTGAGCTATTTAGTCATTTGTGGTTGCTCACCTTGGTTTGCCTTAGTGACTGCTTATTATTGGAACTTTGGCTTGAGGGCTCCTATCTTGGTTTTGTTGGCGATTTCTCAATTAATTAGCATTGGTCTAGTGCTTATTGATGCTTGGTATTGGTTTTCCCTAGTTTGGAGCTTGGATGGGAATTTGGTTAATGGTTGTTGTTGGTATTCTAACTTTGTTCTAGCCTCTCTCTAGGTTATTGTGATTAGTCTATTGTGGTTTTTATTTGGTGGTTTGGCTGCTAGCTGGTTTCTAGTCTGTTGCTTTTTGTTTATTGGTGATTGATTTGGAACTCTATGGACTACTGGCCTTGGATGTTTACATTTATCAGGTATGCTAACTATGATGGCTTTGATGTTACTCACATCTTCTCTGGTTGGTAGCATGTAACCCTTCTTTATGAAGTTTGGATGCTCTTATGTATTGTTGCCCCTTGAGATGATCCTAACTATTCTTGAGCCTTTTCTTTCTAAGCTCTCTCCTTTTCCTCTCTTTATCCTAATCATTTTTAGGTATGACTTTTTTCCTTTATAGTGTTTCACAAATTTTTTTTACAAGTTGGAACTGTACAGAGGGTGTGGTCGTTGCTCAGTCAACTCAAGTGATGTTGTTGTGGATCTTGCTTATCTTGCTTTTTCAAAGGAATCATGAACTCCTGCTAACTCATCCTTTTACTATTTTCAAGATTTGTTTGTCTTACTCTATGCCTTTTTCTCTTATGCCTTTTAGGCACAATATTTGCTTGATTGTTTTCTTTTCTTTTTTTTAATGTACTTAGATGGGGGTTTAGCTCTCTAGGTTTCTTGTAGCTCTAAGAGCAATAGAATTTTAGAGCTTTACCCCTTTTAAGGACATTGTCTCTTTTCCTTTTATGGTAATAAAATTCTAACATTCCTAAAAAAAATACCCTAAACCCTAAACTTTAAACAACCCTAAATCCTAAAACCCTAAACCTTAAACCCTAAACACTAAACCCAAAAACCTAAACCCTAAACTCTAAAACCATAAACCCTAAATCTTAAACTAACCCTAAACCCAAAAGCCTAAACACTAAACCCTAAAAGCAAAACCCTAAACCCTAACCCTAAACCCTAAAAGCATAAAACCTAAAATCTTAAACCCTAAATCATAATGCCTAAAGCCTAAACCTGAAACCCTAACCCTAAAACTAAAACATAAACCTTAAGAATGGGAAAAACCTTAATGGTAGGAACATCACCATCAACCAGGCTCAGTTTAGATCTGGCTGTTGAGGCGAAGGCGGTGGCTATGATTATCGTAGTGGTGGTGTGGGATTTGGAGGTGGTGATGGTTATGGAGGCTGGAGGAGCGATGGAGGTTACATTCGTGGTAGTGGCAGAGGGAGGGATCGGGGATATGTTGGTGGATCGCTACTTGAGAGGACGGGGTGGTTCTAATGGGAACTGGAGCGAAGAATGGCGGTCGATCTACTTATGGGGAATTGTCTTTATAGTAGAGATAGTTCAAGTTATCTAGGGTTTTGATTTGCTCTATGCATGCTCATTTTATCTATGTCATCGATTGTGTCTTAGAAAACTTGGTGTGTTACTTGGTTGATGAAATCGAAAAGAAGAAATGTAATTAGTCTAATTACTCCTTAATTAACCATCTAATTAATCTGAAACTTTTTGTGCATGTTAAGGGGGATGATCTTTGCCTCCCCTATTTTTTAGGATTTTACTGGTCGCTTAATTAGGGAAACCAATAGGTTAATCCTTAATAACTTTCTCACTGTAATTAGTGATAATTAAGCAAATGAACAATAAATTAATCAATCAATTGAGCTTATTAACCTCTGTTAATGATGATGAAGTCAAGAGAAATGGATTGTGACTCACACTTCCAATCTTTTCTTTAAGTCTTCTCTAATCCCTCTTAAATAATTAATTAATCAACACCCCTTAATTAATTAATTAACAAGATTAATCAAAAATCCAAATCATACCTCAACTTTAATCAACTAATTGAAAGGATTTAGGGATTGAGACTTAGGCTCCCTTCTTTGTCTCTTTCTCTAAGCCCATCACATTTTGATTGGTTAAGGTTAATTAATGTTTAATTAGTTAATTAAAAAATTTAATTAATTTAATTGAATCTATTTCTCTAATTTAATCTTGGGTAGCTCTTTGGGTGTTCAATAATCCAAAGGGGGAGGTAATGAAATTATGATTAGCTCACATGTGTGAGAATACTATAAAAGTAGTTAAGTGAGATCCTTTAAGCTTAATTAACTATTAATCATGAGCCAATTGCATTAAGCCCCTTTCATTTCTTAGGAGCATTGCAAATTTACTTTCCATGTGGTTGCATATCATATTGGCCCATTATTAATTTGTAAATTAACTTAAGGTGATGTAGGTAAGGGTTAATTAATTGGCTTAATTCATACCATAACCTAATTAATCCATAAAATCAACTTAAATACTTATTCATTAAATCAAATTAACTCACACATGAGGAATGGGATTAGGATCATCAAATCTCTTTCATTTCCTAAATCAAATCAAACTCAAAATTAAGAAATCTCATTAAAGGACTTTGGTTTATTTTAAGTGGTTTTATTTAGTATGATTATCCTTAGGAATTAATTGGAGTGAATGAGATAATGTGCTTATGTTCCTTTATTTTTTTCCAATCATGTTAAATGTTGCTTCCAATGTGTAATCATGCATTCATTCCATTTAAAATTAACTAAATGAAATGGTTTCTTTTATGTCAAATTGCTTGTGTTGATTTAAATTAAAAATAGGTGTGGGTATTATCACTATTAAATCAAAAATTATTTTCAAAAACTCATAAATCAATTATAATAAATGGAGTGATGTTAATTACAAATATCTATAGGTTTGCATGTGTTGATAATATAAGATATGCAATATGAAGCTCTCCTTCCTTATCTTACATGTATTCACATAGGAATTACAAATGTATAGTTCATTTGAAAAGCACACAACATTTGTCTAAATCTATTCCTATGCATTTCCATGCTAAAACATAGGAGAAATTTCTTACCACATATGTAAATCATATAATAAAATCAAATATGACTTCATGCATGAGTTATTCTTCTTGTGGTTCTTTTCATATATTCACACTAAGAAAAGTGGTATATTAGTACGGACACCCGGGCTATAAGGCTTTAAGTAGCCCTAAGTAGGTCTTATACCTTATGCCCCTGGTGCAAAACAATGGTGTCGTACTCACTTAAAACTCTTTTATATGTGTATGTATGATGTGGCCAATGAATAAGAATCATAAGTCATATAAATCAAATATAATTTTTGCATGAGTTTTTCCTATCCTTGTAGTTACTTATACATTTATATGTATTTAAGAAAAGTGGTATATTAGTCTGGACACCCCAGGGCTACGAGGCTTTAAGTAGCCCTAAGTAGGTCTTGTACCTTACGCCCCTGGTGCAGAATAATGATGATGCACTAACATAAAACTTGTTTACATGTGAATGTGTATCTAGCTAATGGATGAAAAATCCTCTTTCTATTAAAAAGGCATGCATTCATGATTCAATCAAATGAAATATTTAAATTTCAAACGCACTTCTTTGCATTAATCATTCAAGTATGCTAAAATATAAATTGCATGTATATGAATGCATAGGATTTAATCATATGCATGATATACATGATGGAAATAAACATGTGTTATGTTATAGTAATATATTCTAATTAATCTTAAGATGCTTTTCTTATTGAATAATATTATTTAGAGTGAACCTAAACTTTGGACTAATTAAAACATATAATATGTTATTCACTAAAGGAAATTGATTAATTAACTTACTTTAGAAGTGATTAAGGTAGGGATAAAAGAGAGGTTCCCTCTCTTTCTTCTCTTTATAACACTTAGTTGTTAAGTGTAGACCATATGAAATGAAAGAAAACACTAACTAAAATCTTTAAATCAATCAAATCACTTAAAAAAATCAACCACTTTATAAATTAAATCCCTAACACTTAGCAAATTACAACTCTAAAACCTAGTTAGGACATACCATACAATCTTTAATTCACGCACATTAGACTAAGTCACCATTTATAGATTTATGTTAGGGAGCTGTATGGTTTGATGTCTGCTTGTTTTGTGATGTATTATTGTAGACTGGATGTTAGGGTGGGGTGCATGTGCGTAGTCTGGATGTTAGGTCGATATTAGCCTAATCATGCTTTCTGTAGGGGGTTGTACTTAAGGGGCTGCTAAATAGAAATATAAATGCTTTTTGCTATGCAGGTTGCTTAGACCCTAAGCATAACCCAAGTTAAGACAATTGGGCTTGGTTACCCATGTGTGGGGTGTTAAGTCCAAATTATTCATATAATTGCTTGTGTTATATGGTGTGTTTAGCTAACATTTATTTAGCAGGTGTAGCTAGATTTACTTTCCTTCTTTTAATGTTATTTTGCATTAGGATTAGGATGAGTATTATGAGGGATTTGGATGAGCATTGGTTATAAGACCAAGTCTTATGTACCATGTAATTCCTTTTAGCATATCCAAATCAATCCAAAAGAAGGAAGAAATAGAGAAAATAAAATGAAGAAATGGAAGATGAAGAAATGAAGAAGGAAGAATGAAGAATGAAGACCCCATAACATTCATCATTTGTAATTGTAATTATTCTCTTATAATTGGTTGTATAAGGGTAGAACTTAACTACCCATATTTCTTTTAAGATGTACTTGGTACCCAACCGATCACCTTTTATTCTTTTATAGCTTTATAAAATTATTTGATGTTTTATTTAGCTTGTGCATTAGAAAAATCATGCCTTTTCATAGTTTGTTTATGATTGGTGATTGTTATATGGCCTGGATGCAATTAGTCTCTTAGAATAAAAATAAATTTTCTATCCCATTAGTAACTCATAACTAAACTTTTTAAACAACTCATAATCTCATATAAAAACATAGGCATTAAATCAAGATAATAAAATATTTAGTAACCCCTTTTCTAGATGTTATATATTTAATATCATGCATAATCATCTTATTTCACTCTTGTTAAAAGACGGCTTCCATCTTTGCTAAATGGGAGAATCCCTTGTTCTATCAATGGAGGAGGTGCCGCTTTTCACGCAACCGAGCTCTTCGAACTTGGAAGTGTCGGCTAGGGCTTCTAAATTTCAAGGTATTATGGATTCAACTCCATCCGTTACTCTGCCTACTATTAAGTCCTTCAAGGACTCATTATCTGGTAAAAACACTTCCCCTAATGCTTTAGTTAACTTGATCTCCACATCTTTTCATGGAATGCCTGCTGTAATGTGCTCGGATCTTGACGTGGAAAAGTTGGCTAAGCCATTTGAATTCTCTTTAGTTGGTAAATTTTTCTTCGTCATTTTCTGATAATATCGATCTTTTTTCATAGCATAAAGCTCTCGTGTTTTCACTATCGGATTGATTGATTCTAGGCATGTCCTTATTCAGCTATCTAATGACTTAGATTACTCAAGAGTTTTTGTTTGTCACTACTACTTTGTGTATAATTGTCAAATGAGACTTTTGAAATGGTCTCCACTTTTTGATGTAAAAGAGGAAGCCCCTATTGTTCCTCTATGACTTGCCCTTCCTAATATGAGAATACATTACGTTACACATCAAGTCCTCTTTGCGGTTGGGGCTCTCTTTGGTCGGCCTCTCCAAATTGATCAGGCCACTGCTGCGAGATCACGACCATCAGTTGCTAATATTTTAGTTGATATTGATATTACCAAAATGTATCCAAAAGAAGTATGGATCAGCTTTGAGAAATTTGGCTATAATCAAAAAGTGGAATTTAAAAATTTCCCTATTTTTTGCACTCACTATAAGATTCATGGTCATGATCATTCTGAATGCTTTGTGTGGCATCCTCATCTTAAAAAGATTAAACTGCTGAATCCTAATCCCTCTCTAGCAAATGGAAAAACCAATAAATTGGCTTATGTACCTAAAGTTCCTCAAAAGGGATTATTATCTACTAATTTGTCTATTGGAGAGCATTTGGAGCAGGTTAATAATATGGCTCATGTGGTTCATGAGGAGGCCAATGATAGCTTACCTATTATTCTAATTGTAATACTTTGGTTCCTCTAGACAATACCTTGATTCATTTTACCTTACCTCTTTTGGCTAGTGAACTTGACGAGACTCATATGAACCCTTGTGGTGACTTGAATGGGAACTTTAGGTTAGATCAAAATCTAAAAACTAATTCTGAAAGTGCCCATTTGATGATAGTTCAAAATCTAAAAAATGTTTACTCTTTGGTAGTGCAAAAAAATTTGAAAATTATTTCTCAAACTGAACATGAAAATTGTGCTATTAATGGACCTCTCCTTCTCCTACCCTTGAGTGATACTCAATAATTCAATTCTCATCCTCGTAATTAAGAAGGAAATTACAATTAGGAATGTTTGACAGATACTGACCCTATTATAAATTTCACAAATCAATCTCTCAGATGGAGATACTTTGGACATAGATAGAACTTTTCAAACTATTACTAAGAAAAAATCCTTTAAAGCTAGAATGTTCACTAATAGCTCCACTAGATCCACTAGATCTTCTCTAACTTCCCATAAATGATTACATCATGTATCTTTCTTCTTCTTGTTTTTTCTTATCCTTCTATTATCTTTCTTCTTTTCTTCTTATTTATTATGATTAATTTACTTATTTAGAATGTTAGGGGTATTGGGACTCTCATTGTCCATGCAGTGTTAGAAGCCTTTGCCACCTCATAACATAGCCTTATTGTTATTCAACCATTCATACACTCTTCTAAGATCACTCAGTTGCTAGAATGCTAGGCTTTCAAAACTCCTTTTTTATAATATAAAATTTGGTGTTTTTGGAATAATCTAGTCAACATCTATCCTTGATGACCTTCAATTGGTTAATGTTCAAATCTCATTGGGTGAATTTTACTCTTGGTTCCTCTATTTATGCTTCTTGTAATAGAAGCGGTAGGAGCATCCTTTGGGATAACTTAAGAACCTTTGCCTCCTCTCAAACCTTGGTTGGTTGGTGGTGATTTCAACACTATTCTCGCTTCCTCGAAAAGAAGGGGAGGTTTCTCTCCTAACACTCATTCCATGGAAGACTTTTCTAATATGATTCTTGATTATAATCTAATTGATATTGGTTTTTTGGGTTCCGACTACACGTGGCATAATTCTAGACTTTGATAATGGCTTGATAGGACCCTCTTTAATTCCCTTTGGATCAATCAATGGCCTCTTACTTTGGTTGAACATTTAAGCAGAACTTTATCTGACCATGCTCCGCTTTTGATTTCTATCAAAAATCCCTCCACTAGACTATCCTTTCCTACTCCTTTTAGATTCAAAAATATGTGGATCCAACATAGTGATTTCATTAATGTTATTTCCATTATTTGGTGGGTCCCTATTCATCCTGATAATTCTACTAAAGGCATGATTGGCCTTTGGCTTAAGCTAAAAAAGGCTTAAACAAAATCTAAATTGGTGGAACAAGCATCATTTTAAAAATCATTTTGCAAATCTCAAAAATATGGAACAACTTATTTGCTCTCTTGAAGATGCTATTTTGAATGACTCTAATAAGCTTTATTATTTGAATGCAGCTAAAGATAACTTGATTAATTATCAGAATATGGAGGAAACCTACTAGCGCCAAAAGGATGCTTGCAAACATATTACTGATGGTGACAGAAACCAAAGGTATTTCCATGCTCTTTTTTTAAAAAAGAAAGCCTTAAACTCTATTAAAAAAATCAAAAATGATAACGGAACCTAGATTACTGAAAATAATTATATTAAAGATTCTATCATACATCATTTTCAAAATTTATTAAACAACAATAGCTCCTTAGAAGCCATCTCCAGCACACATTTGATCTCCTCTACTATCTCTAATGATGAAAACCACTTAGTTTGTGTCCTACAGAAGCTGAGATTGGTAGTATTCTCAATAGCATGAACACTGATTCTATTGCTAGCCCTAAAGGTTACACGACTCAATTCTTTCAATATTGTTGGCCTATTATTAAGACTGACCTTGTTGATGCAGTTGTTGATTTTTTTGAGGGTAACCCTTTACCTAGATATTATTCTAGCACTTCTATTATTCTCATTCCCAAAATTAATAATCCTGAATCTTGGGCAATTTCAGACCTATCAGCCTTTGCACCTTCTTTCATAAACTAATTGCTAAATTAATTGCTAATAAAATTAGTCCGCTGCTGCCTAAAATTATTTCCCCAACCGGCTTAGTTAAAGGTAGATATACACTTAACTTCTAGAGAGCGATTCATGACATTGATGCGTTCCTATGAGAGGTGGTAACATCCTTTTAAATGGACATCACTAAAGCTTTTGACAACCTCTCTTGGGATTTCCTCTTTCAAATTCTTCATTTTCTTGGGTTTTGTTATTTTATCGCCTCATCAAAATTGCATTACAAATATTTTGTTCTCTTGTCATGAATGGTGAATCCTAGGTTTTTTCCCTTCAAAGCATGGTTTGAGACAAGGATCCCCTATCCCCCTCTCTTTTTATTATTACTGTTGAATATCTATCAAGGAGTTTGAATGATCTTTCTTACAATAATCCTAAGATGTTTTATAGAACTCAAGGTGGTCTTCCTGTCACTCATCTTAGTTTTGTTGATGACTTTATAATCTTTTGCAATGCCTCAATTCCTCACATTAAAACTATTAAGAATCTTTTAAATAAATTTGGCAATGAAAGCGGTCTTTTTGTCAATGAAGGCAAAAGTAGTTTCATTCCTTCTTCTAAAATCCCTAGCAATAGGACCATCCAAATCTTTAAAATTACTAATTTTCAACATCAACAACTTCCTATAAAATATCTTGGTGCTCCTCTATTTAAAGGTCAAAAAAGATCTCACCTTTTTGATGAGCTAATCCAAAAATTCTCTAAAATAATTTCTGTTTGGGAATTTCACTTACTTTCTTTTGGTGGTAGGCTCACTTTGATTAAGAGCACCCTTAACTCCATGCCTTTGTATCTCATTCAAACCATTGTGAACTCTATCATTAACAATTGAGCATTAACAAATTTTTGGGATCTAATAATTCCTCTAAAAAATGCTGGACCTCTTGGTATAAAACCTGTGGCACTTTTGCTGAAGGTGATCTTGGATGTAAACCAATCAAGGAAACTATCACTGCTTTTTCTTATAAACTTTGGTGGAATTTTAGGAAAATCAATAGTCTATGGGATAATTTCATGACTGCTAAATACTTCTAGGGTAAGCACCCTCTCATTTGCCCCTATAAAGCAGGAGACTCTCCTATTTGGAAAAGACTTTATTCCATCAAATGGGATGCCAAATCTTTAATTTCCTAGGGGATTAACTCTGGCTCCTCTTTCTTTTGGCAAGACAACTGGACTGGATGTGGGCCCATTGATGACTTACTTTCTACCCATTCTACGGCTGCTATTAAAGTGAACTCTTTCTAGTAGAATAATATGTGAAACAATAGTAAGCTTACTGATCATATTCCTCCCTCTCTTTTAAATAAGCTTACTACTATTCCTATCATTCCTACCAATCAAGATCAGATCCTTTTTAAGCTTTCACATAATGGTGATTTCAACTTTAAAAATATTTGGATTTACATTAAAGAAACTCAAGATTATTCCTATGTGTTTTCTAAACTTTGGAACAACAATATCCCTACTTCTTATTCTGTTCTTACTTGGCATATTTTGAAAAACTTCATCCCTGTGGACTCCTTGTTGTGGGGTAAGGTTTTCATTACCCAAAATGCCAATGTTGTTTTCACATTAAGAATGTGAATCATGTTTTTGTTAACGGGGCCATTGCTTCTAAACTTTAGATTTGGTTTGATGACCTCTTTAACATTATTATTTTCAATGGCTCCTTAAATTTATACCAACTTCTTGAAGTTTATTTTGACAACACTATTAAAGGACACATTAAAGTCATAACTACTATCACTCTTATTTGGTTCATATGGATGGACTGAAATGATGCAAAACATCATGAGATCCCTATGAATCACATGAGGATAATTGCTAGAACTAAAAAAAAAATTTGTGACTTATTTAATGCCAATTTAATTAAATACAAATAATTCAAAGGTTGCAAATTTGTGGCCAATAAATTGGGTTTTAACTTGCCGGATCACCACATCAGTAAAGATGACAAGATTGTTTATTGAGTAAAATCTCATGCTAACACTATTAAAGTTAACACTGATGGCTCTGTCTCTCATAAAGGTTCAGGCTGTGGTGGAATTTTCAGAAATCTTAATGATAAAGTCCTATGTGCCTTCACTTACCCCCTTAATCCCTGCTTTGTTACCTTTGCTGAGCTCATGGCAGTGTACAAAGCTCTTGAGATTTGCCTTTAAAAGGTTGGCTCAATATTTGAATTGAGGTGGATGCCCTTCTGCTGATTGATCTCTTGATTTCCACCAAAATGGGCAATACTGAATTATACTACCTTCTTAAGCAAACTAGAACTCTCCTTGCCCAACTCTACTTTAAAATCACTCATGCATGGTGTGATGGTAATACATGTGCTGATTATCTAGCCAATCTGGGTGCTAGATTGGACGAAATAAAATTCTTTGATCAACTAACCCTTCCTAAATATTTGCATGGCTTGGTTAATCGGATAAATCGGTTTCCTTATCTTAGAAATTAATCTAACCTATTGGATTCACGCTTCAATACCTCTTTTATTGCATGATCATTTTGTATTTCTTGTTGTTATTTCTTTGGTCTTTCTTTGATGCATCAACTTGATATCCCTTACTTGTTGATCTCGCACGCCTGGTTTAATTGTCTTAGCTTTAAAAGCTTCGCCTCTACTATTTTTCTTTTAATGTCTCTTCTTTGGAATTTCTTTGATACATCATCATATTACTTCTTGCCGGTCCTTTGATGAGCTACGTGACATTTGCTGTTGGTTTAATTATCCCAACCTTGTTTGGGTCTTGCTATTTCTGGATGCAACATCTATGTTAAAGGTTTAATTATTGGGGCTTTGGGCCTTTTGTAGGCTAATCTTGGAGATGGTTTAATGTATTTGCTGAATGTATATGCTAAGCCCAGCTTACATACCTATAAGGAAAGAAAATGCAATACCTTTGTTATTATTAATGGTTCTTTGTAGGTTTGGTATTATTTAATGAATTACTTTTAGTTCGATTTCTCTAAGGAGGGTAGTTCTGCTGCGAGCCTGATTTCTCTAAAGGATTTCATTGATAATACCCTTTTGAACCCTTTTGGTAGCTTTATTGCCCCACTGCATTTTATTGGCTTATCCTATGGTTGCAATAATTGTAGTGTTGTTTTAACCTATGGCTGTTGAATTTTTGGATTCACTGTCCTGCTACCTAACCTTGTGTTTGTTAGCTATTTGTTGCCTGGTGTTCTTTTGACTTTCTTTGCTGTTCTCATCCAGGCTGCTGCTGATCAATTAATCTATTTTTTTTACTTTATGGCTTTATTAAAATTGTGCAGATCCAGCTTGTTGGTAATTACTGTCCTGGATTTTGGCTGATCTAGATTATTGCACCTCATGCTGCTTCTGGGGTTTTGTTTTATTTTGTTCAGTTCGCCTCTATTGAGGTTGTTGACTGCAAGATGGCTTTTATTTTTCTGTTGTTTATCTCTCATTTTTTGAATGTTTGTGTTAAAACAGGATCTTATTGTTTTCACCCTATTTTACATCCTAATTTAGTCTTGACCTCTTCCTTAACTATAGATTTAACTTATGCATTGTATAATTTGAATGGTTGGTTTTATGGCCAACTTCTTTGTTATTTTCTTTCTTGGTTGTTGGATGGTCTAGATCATTGAGTCTTTTATCCAGCATTACTGGTTGTTTATCGTTCCAGGTCTTGTTGGTGTTGTCTTCTTGATTATTTTGCCCAACCTCATATTTCCCAAAGAGAGATTTTGCAATTTCTGTTCAATTTTATTATTTCCTTAGTTTGGACTTCCTTGGCTTCTCGTTTGCCTTTAATGTGGTTATGGGTTTAGTTGCTAGCTTGATCATCTTTATCAAGGTTTTTTTATTGATTATCTTTTGAACCCTTTTGCTACTTTACATCTCTATTTTTTTTGGAATTTTATATGGTGGGTGTAATTTTTATTTTATTGCTACCTCTTTGGCTTTTGATTTTAGAGTCCTTTGTCCAAGGTTGTCATTATGGTTATTATATGTTTTTTGCCTTTTATTTCTCTCCTATTTTCTTTCAACAATCTTGATTTCTCGATCTTTTTATCCCCTTGGTTCTATTCAAATTGTGCAAAACCTTGTGATTTTCCATCGATTATTTGGATTTTATATATGATTTACTCTCAATGGGTGGACTTTTATTTGCCTTGGTAATCTTTCGGGTTGTTGACTGGATTAATAATCTACATATTGTTTATAGGGTTTTGGTTTATTTTGTTCAACAAGCCTCTAATGAAGTTGTTGACTGCTTGGTGGCTTTTGATTTGAATCTCCTTATTGGTTTATTATATGTTTATCATCTAAATTCTATGGACTACTTTATCTACTACTCTTTTCTCCATCTTCTTTCAGTTAAACTTGTATCTATTGCACTATTTATTCTGAATGGGTGGTTCTCTGGCCAGCTAGTTTTGTTGTCTTGGCTGTTTGTTGTCTTGGATATTTGCTATCCTTGTTTCTCAGGATTCCAATGTTGGCTCTATCTTTGTTGGTTGTAGGACTTTAGGGTCCTATGTTCAGCAAGCTATTTCTAACTTTGTTGCTCTTATTGTTTTTGGTCATTGGTGTCTTCGCTGTTGCTTTCCCGATCCATGCTTTTATCTACTTGGTTATTAACTATTGCAATGTCTACTCTAATTGAGAGGTTCTATGGCCATCTTGTTGTCCCTTGCTATCTTGGCTGTTGCTGTCTTGGCTATTTTTTGTCTTGGTTATCTGCTGTCTTGTTTTTTCTAGATTATAATGAGGACCCTAATTTGAATCCCCATTTTGATTTATCCTCTGGTGGGTTCTAATGTTGCACTAAATTTTTTGTTGTTGGGGTTGACTTTTTTCGATTTCTTCTTGTTTTTGTCTGTCACTCATTTCGATATGATCTAAATTAACTTCTATTTTCCCATCTTGGTTGATAGGCTTGTCGCTATCTCCTTGGAATGCAATGTCTATTCAATGGGTGGTACTATGGACTTTTACCGCGTCTTGTTATCTTGGTTGTTTGTTGATGGATTATCGATTTTTTTGTCCGACATCTTTACTGGAAGTTCCTCTTTATTTGGTGCTATTTTGGTATTGGGTTATCTTCCTTTACAATTGCTTTTGCCAACTACGATATGGATATTAATAAGGGTTGTTCTGCATTCATTATTATTGATTGGGCTCATTTTCTGGACTTTACTTACTTCTCTTGTTTGATTCATATATATCATATGTTTGGGATGGTGTTACTTATAGGCTCATCGACTTGCTTAGGATTTCAACAAGTCTTCTTTGTTTTCTTGTGGATGGTTTTATGGCCTATTTCATATGTATAAGTATCCTCATGTCGGTAACTATATTGATGATACTTTTCTTTGCAACCCCTTATCGCCTTTGCAATTTCCTATATTATATATAGTTTTGTTTAGGTTTGCGTGTAATAAAGCCCATAAGACTTTCAACAATTTTCTATCTTCACACAGTTTGTTAGTATGATGGTTGTGATGATTTCTACCTTTTGGTTTTAGTAGCTCTTGTGATGTAACCTTCCTTCTGAAGTTTGGATGCTCATATTCCATCCACCCCAACTTGGTGTGACTGAGCCTCCTCTATCACAATTCTTTACTATCATTCTCATTATCTTGTTTTATTATTATGTATACCTTAACACTCTAATTTCTTTCCGCTTACATTTCTGCATGCTTTCTCCTCTTGCAGTTTGCTCCATAGTGTCATGCATTCTCACATCCTGCAGAGCATTGGCCCTAATCTTCCTTTTTTTTTTATGTTAATCTATTTGTATCTTTTGATTTCTTTAATGTCTTCTTTTGCTTTTGACTGCACTTAGATAGGGGATCTACTTTTTAGGCTAATTGTAGCTCATTGAGCCATAGTTCTGGAGTTTATCACTTTCATGGACCTTGTAACCCTCTTTTTGTGGCAATAAAATATCCCCTACATGGGGTTTCTAAAAAAAAACACTAAACCCTAAATCCTAAAACCCAAACCCTAAACACTAAACCTTAAACCATAAACCCTAAAACCTAAAAAGACCTAAATTAAATAAAACCTAAAATAAAGTAAATAACTAAATAAAATAATGAAATAAAACCTAAACTAAAACCTAAACCTAAACCTAAACCTAAAACTAAACTTAAACCTAAAAATAAAATAAAATAAAAAAATATGAACTAAACTAAAATAAAGTAAATAAAAACCTAAACTAAATTTAAAAGAAAATAAAGCTCAAAAGACTAAATAAAATAAAAATTGAACCTAAAATAAACATTAATTAAACCTAAAATAAAATAAAATAAAATTGAATAAAACCTAAACCTAGAAAAATAAACCTAAACCATAAACTAAAAAACCTAAACCTAAAAGAAAATAAAATAAACAAAATAAAATAAACCTAAACTAAAATAAACTACACTATACTAAATAAAAGCTAAACCTTAATCTAAAATAAACTAAACCTAAACCTAAATAAAATAATATAAACTAAAAATAAACTAACATAAACTAAAAAAAAACCTAAAATAAACCTAAAATAAAACCCTAAACCTAAACCTAAAATAAATTAAAACCTTAACCTAAACCTAAAAATAAAAATAAAACCTAAACATAAAAAAAATAAAATAAACTAAACTAATGTAATCTAAATGCTAAAATAAACCTAAAAAAAAAAACCTAAACCTAAAATAAAATAAAAACCTAAACCTAAACCTAAAATAAAAAATAAACCTAAAAAAAAATAAACTAAAATAAAACTAAACAAAAAATTAACCTAAACCTAAACCTAAACCTTAATAATAACGTAAAATAAAAAACCCAACCAAAAATAAATAAACCTAAAATAAATAAACTAAACTAAATAAAATAAAATTAAAATAAACTACATAAATAAAAAAAACTAAATAAACCTAAACCTACTAATTTTTTTTTAAAAAATAAATAAATACCCTAAACCTAAACCCTAAACCCTAAATCTTACACCCTACACTAAACCACCCACTCTAAACTCTAAACCCTCCTCCCAACCTCCACCTAAAACTCACCCTAAACCCTAAATTGAAACCCTAAATCTTGAATCCTAAAAACCCTAAACCCTAAACACTAAATCTTAAACCTTAATACCCTAAACCAAAACCTAATCCCTAAAACTAAAACATCCCACCCCTAAACCCTAAACCCTAAACCCTAAAACCCCTAAACCCTTAGGCCTAAAAACTAAACCTTAAACCCTAAACCCTAAACCATAACCATAAACCCTAAACCCTCATTGTACTAGAGGTGTTGGTGGGTATGATGGTGGATATGGAGGTGGTGGTTATGGAGATAGGATCTGGAGGTGGGGGACCTAGAGGTGTTGATGGATCAAGAGGTCTTGGTGGATATGGAGGTGGTGGTTATGGAGGCAAGAGGAGCGATAGAGGTTACAACCATGGTGGTGGCAGAGGGATGGGGATGGTGGCGAATCCCTAGAGGGTGGTTCTGGGAATTGAGAAATTGAAGCACGATCATCCGACCTATTTCTTATGGAATGTGTTCTTATATGTGTTCTAGTTATCTAGGGCTTTGATTTGCTATCGTGCTCATTTTTATCTATGTCATCACTTGTATCTTAGAAAACTTGGTCTCCTACATGGTTGATAAATTCCAAAAGAAGAAATGTTGAATATGAATTTGTTCTCTATTAAAAAACTTTAAACCCTAAACGCACTAAACTAAAACCTTAACCCTAAATCTTAACCCTAAAACCCTAAAACCTAAAACCATAAACCATAAACCCTAATCCCTAAAACCTAAATCCTAAATTAACCTAAACCGTAAACCTTAAATTAACCTAAACCCTAAACCTAAAACAAATCCCAAACTAAATCTGTAAACCCTAAACTAAACTAAAATCCTAAATCCTAATATAAAACCCAAACATAAAATAAGAATGAAAAACCTAAAATAAAATAAAATAAAACTAAATAAAATCTAAACCTAAAAATAAATTTTAAAATAAAACCTAAAATAAATAATAAAAAAATCTAATCCTAAAATAAATTAAACCTAAAACTTAAAAAAATACCTAAACTTAAAATAAATAAAATAAAATAAACCTAAATCTAAACTAAAATAAACTAAACCAAAATAAATAAAACCTAAACCCCAAATTAATTAAAATAAAATAAACTAAAATAAACCTAAACCAAAACTAAAATTAAAAAAAATAAACTAAAATAAAACCTAAAAACAAAATTAAAAATAAAACATAAACCTAAAAGAAATTAAAATAAAATAAACTACACAATAAACATAAACCAAAAAAAATAAACTAAACCAAAAAACCTAAACTAAAATAAATAAACTAAACTAAATAAGAATAAAAATAAACCTACAACAACAACAACAACAACAACAACAACAACAATAACATCCCACTAATGGGTCATTACATGAATCCCATGTCCATTGTTTATTATGTGTCTCATAAGAATAAAATAAACTTAAATAAAATAAAAAAAAATAACTAAAATAAATAAAAATAAACTAAATAAACTAAATCCTGGGTTGAATTTTTTTTAAAAATAAATAAAATAAAATCCTAACCCTAAACCTTAAACACTAATTAACCCTAAACCCTAAACTTATAACCCAACCCCACAAAAACCCTAAAACCCTTAACCCTAAAAAACCTAAATAAAACTCAAAACAAATCCTACAAAAACCCTAAACTACCACCCTAAACACTAACACTAAACTCCAAACCCTAAACCCTAAATCTTAAACCCTAAACCTTAAACCCTAAACACTAAAAAACTAAAAACCTAACCTTAAACTTGAAAAACCTACATCTAAATTAAATAAAACCTAAAAATAAAATAAATAAAAACACCTAAACCTAAATTAAATAAAAAAATAAAATGAAATAAAATAAACTAAAACCTAAACCTAAAAACCTAAAAATATAAAAAAAAAACCTAAATTAAAATAACATAAATAAAAACCTAAACTAAACTAAAAAATAAAATAAACCTAAAATAATAAATAAAAATAAAATAAAATTAAATGTAAAATAAAATAAAATAAAATAAAAAATAAATAAAATGTAAACCTAAAAAATAAACCTAAAAACCTATAAATAAGTAAAAAAATATAACCTAAACCCTAAACTAAAAAAACCCAGAAAATAAAAAAAATAAAACCTAAACCTAAACTACAATAAACTACAAAATAAATGAAACCTAAACATAAACTTAAAATATAAAACCTAAACCCTAAACTAAATAAACTAAAAATAAACCTAAACTTAAACTAAAAAAATAAACTTAAAATAAACCTAAAATAAAACCTAAACCTAAACCTAAAAAAAATAAAAAATCCAAACTTAAACCTAAAATAATAAATAAAAAAAAATAAAATAAGAATAATGCTAAAACTAAAAATAAACATAAACCTAAACCTAAACCTAGAAGATAAACTAAAATAAAACCTAAACTAAAATAAATAAACCTAAAATAAAATAAAATATAAACTATATAAAAAATAAACCTAAATAAAAAATAAAATATGCTAAAATAAATATATAAAATAAATGGATAAACTAAAACCTAAACTGGGTTTTGATTTAAAACCCTAAACACTAAACCCTAAACCTGATCTACCCTAAACCTAAACCCTAAACAAATCCTAAATCCCTAAACATACAACCTAAACCCTAAACCCTAAATAATAAAATAATCCTAACATGCCTAAAATTAATCCAACCTAAACCCACCCTGACCCTAAACCCTAAACCTAAATCCTAAAATAAACCCTAAACTAAAATCCTAAAATAAAAAATCTTAAACCTTAAACCCTAAATAAAAAAATCAAAAAAAAAAAAAAAAACCCTAACCCTGAATGCTAAAACCAAAATCCCTAAACTAAACCTACAAAACCTAAACCTAAACCCAAACCTAAACCTCAACTAAACTAATTAAAATAAAACCTAAAACCAAATGAAATAAATAAATAAAACAAATAATCATAATATAAATAAAATAAAATAAAAACTAAAAAAAAATAAACTAAATAAAATAAACTAAACTAAATAAACCTAAACCTAAACCTAAACCTAAACC
The DNA here is from genome assembly GCA_021442155.1 of Cymbidium sinense. NCBI lineage: Eukaryota > Viridiplantae > Streptophyta > Magnoliopsida > Asparagales > Orchidaceae > Cymbidium > Cymbidium sinense. Next base: position 145,190 of record JAKCPB010001409.1, on the reverse strand, counting down.
TAAACCTAGACTAAGCTAAAATAAACTAAACTAAACTAAACTAATCCTATACCTAAATCTAAACCTAAACCCAAACCTAAACTAATTAAACTAAAATAAACTAAATAAATAAATTAAACTAAAAAAACATAAATAAACCTAAACCTAAACTAAAATAAAATAAACTAAATAAATAAAAACTAAAATGAATAAAAAAACCTAATCTAAATAAATAAAACCTAAACTAAATAAATAAACCTAAACTAAAAATAAACTAAACTAATCTAAACTAAACTAAACAAAAATAAACCTAAACTACATAAACTTAAACCTAAATAAAAAAAATAAACTAAAATAAAATAGACTAAACTAAAACTAAATAAATCTAAACCTAAACCTAAATGAAAATCAATAAACTAAATAAATAAACCTAAACTAAATAAAATAAATAAAAACTTAAATAAAAATAATAAACTAAACCAACCTGAACTAAACTAAATAAAATAAACTAAAATAAAAAATAAACCTAAACCTAAACCTAAACCTAAAACCTAAATAAATAAACCTAAAGCTAAACCTAAATAAACCTAAAACCTTAAACTAAAATTAACATAAACTAAAACTAAATAAAATAAAATAAAATAAACTAAAATAAATCAACCTAAACCTAAATAAAATTAACAACTAAATAAACCTAAACCTAAACAAAACCTAAAACCTATACATAAACCTAAATTAACAAACCTAAACTAAAATAAAACCTAAACCTAAACCTAAACCTAAACCTAAACTAAATAAACCTAAACCTAAATTAAAAATAAACCTAAACTAAATAAAATGAAACTAAATAAAACTTAAACCTAAATAAACCTAAACTAAATTAACTTATACCAATACCTGGCTTAAACTAAATAAAAAAAATAAACTTAATAATAAATAATATAAATCTAAACCTAAATAAACTAAATTAAATTAAACTAAATAAATAAATAAAATTGAACTATAAAATAAACTAAGTAAAACTTAAAACCTAAACTAAAATAAATAAAATTAATAAATGAAACTAAACTAAACCTAAACCTAAACCTAAACCTAAACCTAAATATTAAACTAAACTAAATTAAAATAAATAGAACCTAAACCTAAACTAAAAAAAAATAAACTAAACAAATTAAACTAAATAAATAAACCTAAATAAAAATAAAATAAAACTTAAACCTAAACCTAAACCTAAACTTAATCTAAACTAAAATATAAACCTAATCCTAAACCTAAACTAAATAAACCTAAACCTAAACCTAAACCTAAACCTAAACTAAACTAAATAAACTAAACTAATAAAACCTAAATAAACCTAAACCTAAACCTAAACTAAATTAAACTAAATAAAAGAAAATAAACTAAACTAAAAATAAACTAAATAAATAAAACTAAATAAATAAACCTAAACCTAAAAACTAAAATAAACTAAAATAAACTAAAATAAATAAAATAAATAAACTAAACTAAACTAAAATATAAACTAAACAAATAAAATAAACAAATAAACTAAACCTAAACTAAAGAAAGAGTAAAAAAAAATAAAAAAACTCAATAAAAAAAACCTAAATCTAAACCTAAACCTAAACTAAATAAAAATAATAAAATAAAATAAACTAAATAAACTAAACCTAAAAAATAAAATAATAAAATAAATAAAATAAACTAAATAAACCTAAACTAAATAAATAAACCAAACTAAAATAAATAAACCTAAAACCAAAATCTAAGCCTAAAAACTAAACTAAACTAAAATGTAATAAATAAAATAAACCTATAAACTAAATAAAATAAATCAAAACTAAACTAAACTAAACTAAAATAAAAAACCTAAAATAAACCTAAAACTAAACCTAAAACTTAAACCTAAACCTATACATAAACCTAAATAAACTAAAACCTAAACCTAAATAAATAAATAAACTAAACTAAAATGAACCTAAACCTAAACCTAAATAAATAAATAAATAAACCTAAACCTAAACCTAAAATAAACCTAAACCTAAACCTAAAATAAACCTAAACCTAAACCTAAAATAAACGTAAACGTTAAAAAATAAACCTAATGTAAACCTAAACCTAAACCTAAACAAAACTAAATAAACTTAAACCTAAATAAACTAAAACTAAATAAATTAAACTAAATAAAAACAAACCTAAACCTAAATAAATAAACCTAAATAAACCTAAAATAAAAATAAATCTAAACCTAAACCTAAACCTAAATAAAAAAAAATAAAATAAATATACTAAACTTAAATAAATAAACTTAAACTTAAACCTAAACCTAAACCTAAATAAACTTAAACTAAATAAATAAACTAAAAAACTTAAACTAAACTAAAAAAACCTAGGCGATAAACTAAATAAACCTAAACTAAACTAAAAAAAAACTTAAATCTAAACCTAAAAGACCTAAAACATAAAACTAAACTAAACTAAAATAAACCTAAACTAAATCTAAACCTAAATAAAATAAATAAACTAAACTATACTAAATAAATAAACTAATCTAAATTAAACCTAAATTGAAATAAACCTAAACCTTAACCTAAACTAAACTAAATTCAACTAAAAAAACCTAAACCTAAACCTAAACCTCAACCTAAATCTAAACCTAAATCTAAACAAAATTATTTAAAATAAATCTAAACCTAAACCTAATCCTAAACCTAAATAAAATAAACCTAAACTAAACAAAAAATAAATATACCTAAACCAAAAATAAACCTAAACCTAAACCTAAACAAAACTAAAAATAAATGTAAACCTAAACCTAAACCCAAACTAAACTAAACTAAACTAAAAAAATAAAATAAATAAACTAAAACTTAAAATAAACCTAAACCTAAACCTAAATAAACTAAACTAAATAAATAAATCTAATCTCTAAACTAAACTAAAACTAAACTAAATAAACCTAAACTTGGATGCACTAAATAATGTAAAAAATAAACCTAAGTCTAAACTTAAACCTAAACCTAAAAAAAACCTAAACCTAAACAAAACCTAAACCTAAACCTAAACTAAATAAACCTAAACTTAAACCTAAAACTAAACCTAAACCTAAACCGAAAAAATAAAATAAAACCTAAACCTAAACCACCTTAAAATAAAATAGGCTAAACCTAAACCTAAACCTAAACCTAAAATAAACTAAACCAAAACCTAAACCTAAACCTAAACCTTAACTAAAATAAACTATACTAATAAACTAAATAAACCTAAACTAAAATAAAATAAACCTAAACCTAAATCTAAAATAAATAAACTAAAATAAATAAAACTAAATTAAAAATAAATAAACTAAAATAAATAAACCTAAATAACCTAAACTAAACAGCTAAACAAAATAAACTAAAATAAACCAAAATCTAAACTAAACCTAAACTTTAAACTAAATAATGAAAAATAAACTAAACTAAATAAACTAAATAAACTAAACCTAAAAATTAAATAAAATAAACCTAAACATAAACCTAAACTAAAATAAATAAATAATCCTAAACCTAAAATTAAAATAAACTTAAATAAACCTAAATAATCCTAAATCAAAACCTAAACCTAAACCAAAATAAATAAACTAAACTAAATAAAGAAATAAAACTAAAACTAAATAAATAAATCTAAACCTAAACCTAAACCTAAACCTACATCTAAATAAATTAAATAAAATAAACTAAATAAATAAAAAACTAAACTAATTAAACCTAAATGTAAACCTAAAACTAAATAAATAAACTTAAAACCTAAACCAAAGCTAACCTAAAATAAATAAATAAATAAACTTAAAACCTAAACCTAAAAACTTAAAGAAAAAACTAAACTAAACTAATATAAACCTAAATAAATAAACCTAAACTTAAACTAAAATAAATAAATAAAAATAAAGAAAATAATAAATAAATAAACCTAAAACTAAACCTAAACCTAAATAAACTAAATAAATAAAAAAATAAACTAAACTAAACTAAACTAAATAAAGTAAACCTAAAAATAAACCTAAACCTAAACCTAATCCAAAACCTAAACTTAAACTAAAATAAACCTAACTAAATAAACTAAAACCTAAACTAAATAAATAAACCTAAACCTAAACCTAAACTAAACCTAAAACTAAAGCTAAAATAATAAAATAAAAGCCTAAACTTAAACCTAAAACTAAAAAACAAACCTAAAAAATAAAAAAATAAAACTCAACTAAAAAATAAAAACTAAATAAAAAATAAAACCTAAAACTAAGCCTAAACTAAAAACCAAAAATGTAAACCTAAAAATATAAATAAAAACCTAAACCTAAACCTAAAAATAAAAAAAAGCCTAAACATAAAAAATAAGATAAAAATAAAACCTAAAAAAAACTAAAATAAAAAACCTAAACTAAAATAAATATACTAAACTAAATAAAAATTAAAAATAAGACTAAATAAAAATAAAAAATAAAATAAATTAAAATATATAAAAGATAAAGTAAATAAACCAAAACTTACTAGTTTACTTAATTAAAAAATAACCTTAAATCCAAAATCCTAAACCCAAAACCCTAAATCCTAAACGAAAAACTAACTTTATACCCTAAACCCTAAAAACCCTAAATCCTAAACCCAAAACTCTAAACCCTAAACTCTGAACCCTAAACCCTAAACCCTAAAGCCCCAACCATAAACCATAACTGACCACAAACCTAAAATATAGTATAAATCCACAAACCCTAAGCCCTAAACCTAAACCCTAAAACCCTAAATGCTAAACCCTAAACCTTAAACCCTAACCCTAAACCCTAAACAATAAACCCCAAACCCTAAACCCTAAACCCCAAACCATAAAATTAAATTGAAAGTATCTAAATAAATTAAAAATTAACCCTAAAACCCAATAAACTTAAACCAAAACCTAAACCCAAAAAATGGGCAAAACCTTGATGACAAGAACATCACCGTCAACTAGGCTTAATCTAGATTTGGTGGTGGAGGCGAAGGCGGAGGCGGTGGATGCAAAGGCAGAGGCAGCAGTTATCAGAGTGGTGGTGGAGGATCTGGAGGCATTGGTGGATATGGAGGTGGTGGTCGGATCAGTGGTGGTTATGGAGGTAGGAGGATTGACGGAGGTTTTAGCCATGGTGGTGGCGGAGGGAGATATTGTAGATATGATGGAGGATCCACCTACCGAGAGGTCGGGTGGTTACGATGAACTGAGAAAGCGAAGAAAGAATGGCCGATCTTTTGCTTATGGAGCGTGTCTTTATAGTAAAGATGGTTCTAGTTTTGTAGGGTTGTTGATTTTCTCTATGCATGCTTATTTTTTATCTATGTCATCGCTTATGTCTTTGATAACTTGTTGTGTTAGTTGATTGATGAAATCAAAACTAAGAAATGTTGTATTTGAATTTGTTCTCTGTTAAAAAAAATAAAAAACTAGAAGTCCAAACTAAAAAATGAATCTAATACCCCTAGACCCTAAACCCTAAAAATAATAAAAAAATAAAAAAAATAAAAAAACCTTAAACCTAAATGCTAAACCCTAAAACTAACCAAAAACCTACAACCCTAAACCTAGAACCCTAAACCCTAAACTCCAAACCCTAAACCATAAACCCTAAACCCTAATAAGAAATTAATAAAACACTAAACTAAACTAACTAAAACTAAAACTAACAAATAATAAACTAAAACTAATAAATAACAAACTAAAACTAATTATAAACTAAAATAAAAACTAATTATAAACTAAAACAAAAACTAATAAAACCAACTAAACTAAACTAAGAAACTAATAAACTAATAATAACAAAAACTAACTAAACTAATAAATAAACTAATAACTAAAGTAAACATAAAAAACCCCTCTAATAAACTAATAAAAAATAAAACTTAACAAATAAAACTAATAAAAACTAAAGTAAACCTAAACTATTAACTAAAACTAATCTAATAAACTAACTAAATTAAACACTAATATATAACAAACTAATAATAATAACTAACAAATAAACCTAAACACTAAACATAAATAACCTATTGAATAACTAAATAATAATAAACATAAATAACCTATTATTTGTTTTTTTAAATAGAGTACAAATTCAAATACAACATTTCTAAATATCAGAAATAGTTCTATGAATAGCAATAAGAAAACTTAAGAGTTTGTTTGGGGTTTTGCTTTTTTTATTGTTATGTCTTTTAGATCATCATACAATTCTTTTATTTACAACATTAAAACTAAATTAACAATAACTAAACTAAAACTAATAACTAATAAACAAACTAAATAATTAATAAATAACTAATAATAATAAGTAACTAATAACTAAAACTAATAACAAACTAAATTAATAAACTAATAAACTAACTAAATAATAAGTAAAACTAATAATAAAACTAAAGAAACTAATAAACTAAAACTAAATAACTAATAACAACTAACACTAAACTAGTGAACTAATAATAAATAAAACTAAATAAAACTAATAACTAAACTAATAATAATAATAATAATAAACTAAACTAATAGTAAACTAAATAATAAATAAAACCTAAATTAATATATTTATTCTAATAATAAAAAACAAACCTAAGAAACTAACTAATAATAATAAACTAATAAAACTAACTAAACTAATAAACTAATAAATAATAATAATGTAATAAATAAACTAAACTAAAACTAATAATACTTAAAAGAACACTTAATAATAAAACCTAAACATAAAATTAAAACCTAAACTAAAATAAATAAAAAACTAAAACCTAAACCTAAAATCTAAAACATAAAATAAAACTTAAAATAAAATAAATAAATAAATAAATAAATAAACCTAAACTAAACTAAACTAAATTATAAACTAAACTAAATAAACTAAACTAAAAATAAACCTAAAATAAAACCAAAACCAACCTAAACTCCTAAACTAAACTAAACTTAAACCCTAAACCTAAATAAATAAACTAAATAAAAAAATAAACCTAAACTAAATAAAATAAACTAAACCTCATTCTAAACTAAATAAATGGACTACAATGTGAAAAAACCTAAACTAAATAAACCTAAATAAATAAACCTAAAATAAAAAATAAATTAAGTAAACTAAGCTAAAATAAAACCTAAACTAAAAGAACAACCTAAAACTAAAATAAACCTAAGCTAAACCTAAACCTTAAATAAATAAAATAAAATAAATAAACCTAAACTAAAATAAATAAATAAAAATAAACTAAATAAACATAAACTAAACTAAATAACCTAAATTAAAACCTAAACCTAAATAAACCTAAACATAAAAAAAAAAAATAAAATAAACTAAATAGATAAACTAAACTAAATAAATTAAACTAAACTAAAATGAGACTCCTAAAACTAAAACTAAATAAACTAAACCTAAAACCTAAACCTAAAAATAAACTAAACCTAACCTAAGTAAAACCTAAACCTAAAATAAAATATCTAAACTATATAAATAAACTAAATAAATAAATAAAAATAAACCTAAACTAAACTTAAACTAAATAAACCTAAACATAAACCCTAAACCAAAAATAAAATAAAACTAAATAAACTAAATAAATAAACCTAAACCTAAAAGTAAATAAATAAACCAAATAAAGAAATAAAAAAACTATACTAAATAAACCTAAACCTAAACCCTAAACCCAAAATAAAATAAAACTAAATAAACTAAACTAAATAAAACCTAAACCTAAACCTAAACCTAAATAAAATAAAATAAACTAAACAAATAAACATAAACCTAAATAAATAACTAAACTAAATAAATGAACCTAAATCTAAAATAAACCTAAACTAAACTAAACTAAATAAAAAAAACCTAAATAAATAAAACCTAAACCTAAAACCAAAACCTAAACTAAATAAAACTAAAACTAAATTAACCTAAAATAAAAAAAAAAATAAGCTAAACAAAAATAAATAAACCTAAACCTAAACTAAAAATAAACCAACTAAATAAACATAAATAAACCTAGATAAATAAAGAAAACTAATAAAATAAAAATAAAAACTTAAATAAAAGTAAATGGACCTAAACCTAAAAATAAAAAACCTAAACTAAATAAACCTAAATAAACCAAAACCTAAACCAAAATCTAAATAAACTAAACTACAAATAAAATTAACCTAAACCTAAATAAAAATTAAAACCTAAACTAAACCTAAACCTAAACCTAACATAAATAATAAAACTAAATTAAATAAACTAAACTAAATAAACAAATAAAAATATAAATAAAGAAAAATAAATAAAATAAATAAACCTATACCAAAACCTAAATAAAACCTAAACCCAAAAACTAAACTAAATTAAATAAACCTAAACCTAAAGTAAATAAATTAAAAACTAAATAGAATAAACTAACCTATACTAAAAAAACCTAAAATAAATAAAAAATAAATAAAACCAAAACCTAAAGTAAGCCTCAACCAAAAATAAAAAATAAAAAAAAACAAAAAAAATAAAAAAAATAATAATAAAAAAAATAAAAAATAAAGTAAGCCTCAACCTAAAAATAAACCAAAATAAACATAAACTAAACTAAAATAAAACTAGAACTAAACTAAAATAGAAAAGAAACTAAAATAAAAATAAATAAACCTAAACCTAAACTAAAAATAAACGGATAAATAAATAATAAAATAAACCTAAATAAATCTATGCCTAAACTAAACTAAAAATAAAAACCTAAAAATAAATAAAACATTAACTAAAATAAATTTTAAAAGATAAACTAAACTATAAATAAATAAAACTAAACCTAAACCTAAATCAAACCTGTACATAAAGAAAACTTAAACCTAAACTTAAAACCTGATTAAAATAAACCCAGTACCCAATCCCTGAATCCAGCCTAAACCCTAAACTCTAAACCATGAAACTCTAAACCCCAAACTCTAAATCAGAAACCCTAAACCTAACTCTAAACCATAAAACCATAAACCTAAACCTAACACTAAATACTAAACCCTAAACCATAAACCATAAACCTAAACACTAAATTAATCCCTAACCACATCATAAACCTAAACCTAAAACCCTAAAACTCTAAACTTCAAACCCAGAAACCTGTGCCAGCTGAGCCCAGGCCACTGAGCCACAGGCCCTGTGACTAGGCCACTGAGGCTGACTCCTAAACTAGGCCCTGCCCTGATCTAAAGTCAGACTAAAGACTACCCTAAATGCTAGGCTTTAAGGCATGGTCGGGGACCTGGGCTCTAAGATCCTAAAACCTGATCCATAGCTCTAGGCCACTGGGCACTAAACCCTAGGCCAAGGCCCTAAACAAACTGATCCTAAATCCTAGGCCTGCAGTGCAGATCCTGACCCTAACTTACAGGCCTGAGGCGTGAGCCTACCACAAGACCATAAACCCAGGCCTCCAGCCCTAGGCACGCTTGGGCCCAGGCCATGAGCCTGACTAAACCATAAACCACACCTGAGCCTACCAGTAAATAAAATAAAAGATGTAAAATAAAACTTAAAATCTAAATGAGCCTAAACTAAACCTAAAAATAAAATAAATAAAAACTTAAACTAAACTATAAAATAAAATAAAGCTATAACTAAATAACCTAAATATAATAAAAACTAAATGTAAAATAAAAATAAAATAAACCTAAAATAAAATAAAATAAAAACTAAATAAAAACCTAAACCTAAAAATAAATAATAAATAAAAATTAAACCCTAAACTAAAAAAAAGCCTAAACCTCAAATAAATAAAATAAAATAAACCAAAACCTAAACTAAATTAAATAAAATCTAAACCTAAACCTAAAATAATCTAAACATAAATCTTAAAATAAATAACATAAAATAAGCTAAAAATAAACCTAAACCTAAACTGAAAAATTAAAACTAAAAAGAAACCTAAAATAAAATCTTAAAACCTAAAACTAAACAAAAAAATTAAAAAATAATACTTAAACCTAAAAAAAATAAGATAAAAATAAAATAAACTAAAAAATAAACATAAAACAAAACCTAAACCTTGAAATAAACTAAAATAAAAAACCTAAACTAAATTCAATAAATCAAAAAGAAATAAACTAAATTAATTAAAAATAAAAAATAAACCTAAATAAAAATAAAAATCAAACTAAATAAACCTAAACCTTATGGTATACTTAATTTAAAAAAATTAATCATAAACCCTAAACCCTAAACCCTAAATCTGAAACCCTAAAGCCTAATCCCCAAACCCTATAACTAACTCTAAACCCTAAACCCTAAACCCTAATCCCAAAACCTAAACCCTAGGCCAGCCCTGACCCTTCAGTGGACTCTAAACTAACCTAAACATTGGTGACACTAAACCCTAAACCATAAACCTAGGCCCTAAATAGTACCTTAAAACCCTAAACCACTAAAGCCTAAACACTAGGCCCTAGGCCATGAGCCTAAACCCTGACACTGACCCTAAACCCTAAAATCAACCCAGGCCCTAATCCCTTAACCTTAAAATCCTGGAGACCTAAACCTAAAGAAAATAAAACCTAAAAATAAAATAAATAAATAAACTTAAGCCTAAATAAAATTATAAAATAAAATAAAATAAAAACCTAAAAATAAAACCTAAACCTAAACTTAAAATAAAATAAAATAAAAATAAAAAAATTATAATAAAATAAATAAAATATAAACTAAACTATGAAATATAAGTAAACTTAAGATTTAAAAACCTAAATAAAATAAAAACTAAATGTAAAATAAAAATAAAATAAACTTAAAATAAAATAAAATAAAAACTTAAACTTCAAAATGAACTTAAAATAAAGCCTAAAAATAAATAAAAAAACCTAAAATAAAATAAAAAAATAATAAATAAAATAAACTAAACCTAAACTCAAATAAAATAAACTAAAATAATTAAAAAATAAACCTAAACCTAAGCTGAATAAAATAAAATAAACTAAAAATAAACCTAAACCTAAACTAAAAATTAAAACCTAAAAATAAACCTAAAATAAAAAGCTAAAATCTAAAGCTATAAAAATAAAATAAAAGCCTAAAAGTAAACCTAAAAAGAAAAAATAGATCCTAAACCTAAAAAATAATATAAAAAAAATTCAGCTAAAAATAAACCTAATCCTGAAAAAATAAAACCTAAAAATAAATGTAAAATAAAAACCTAATACATACACATAAAAAAATTAAAATAAAAACTTGAACCTAAACCTAAAAATAAAAAATAAAATGCAAACTTAAAAAATAAATATAAACATAAATAAACTAAACTAAATAAAAATAAAAAATAAACCAGAATAAAAATAAAAAAATAAATTAAACTAAAATAAATAAGGAATAAACTAAACAAATCTAAACTTACGGATTTACTTTATTTAAAACAAACCCTAAACACTAAACCCTACACAAAAACCCAAAACCACAAAAAAAACCTTACTAAACCTAAACTCTAAACCTAAACCATAAACCCTAAACCGTAAATCCTAAACCTTAAACCCTAAACCCTAAACCCTAAACCTTAAACCCTAATCGAAACCCTAAACCCTAAACCCTAAAAGCATAAACCCTAAAATGCTAAACCTTAACCCTAAACCCTAAACTCTAAGCCCTAAACCCTAAACCCTAACTCTAAACCCTAAACTCAAAACCCCAAACCCTAAACCCTAAATCCCAAACCATAAACCTAAACCTAAAGTAACTAAATAAATTAAAAAATAAACCTAAACCCTAAAATCTAATAAACTTAAACTTAAACCTAAACCCTAAGAATGGGTATAACCTTGAAGGCAGGAACATCACTATTAACTAAACTCAGTCTAGATCTAGTAGTTGAGGCGATAGCGGAGGCGGCGGTTGTCACAGTGGTGGTGGGGGATCTGGAGGTCCTAGTGGATATGGAGGTGGTGGTCGTACCAATCGTGGTTATGGAGGTAGGAGGAGTGATGGAGGCTATAGCTGTGGTGGTGGCGGAGGGAGAGATTGTAGCTATGATGGTGGATCCCACTACTCGAGAGACCAGGGTGGTTCTGATAGGAACTAGAGAAACTAAATAATGGTTGATCCGATCTGCTGCTTATGGAACTGTGTCTTTATTGTAGAGATGGTTCTAGTTTTCTAGGGCTTTTGATTTGCTTTATACGTGCTCATTTTTTATCTATGTCATCGCTTGTGTCTTTGAGAACTTGGTGTGTTACTTTATTGATAAAATAAAAAAAAAGATATGTGGAATCTAAATTTGTTCTTTATTAAAAAAACTAAAAACCCTAAAGCCCAAAAACTTGAACCCAAAACCTTAAACCTAAACCCTAAACCCTACACCCTAAAAATAATAAAAATAATAAAAATAATAAAAAAACCCTAACCCTAAATGCTAAACCTAAAACTAACTCTAATTCTTAAACACTAAACCTACAATGCTAAACCCTAAACCTTAAAACCCTAATACCAAAACCCTAACCCCTAAACCCTAAATCCTAAACCCTAAACCCTAATAAGAAACTAATAAACACTAAACTAAACTAACTAAAACTAAAACTAATAAATAATAAACTAAAACTAATAAACTAATAATAAAGAAAAACTAATAATAAACTAAAAAAACTAATAAAAACTAACTAAACTAAACTAACTAAATAATAACTAAAAAACTAATAAACTAATAATAATAAAAACTATCTAAACTATTAAACAAACTAATAACTAAATTAAACATAAACAAAAAAAACCCCATTATAATAAATAAATAAACTAATAAAACTAATAAAAACTAAACTAAAACTAAACTAACTCAACTAAAACTAATAAACTAAGCTAAATTAAACCCAAAATAATTAGCTAATATTAATAACTAATAAACATGAACCCTAAACATAAAACTTTAAAATAATTAACTAATAAAACTAAACCCAATAACTAAACTAATAATAACTAAACTACTTAAACTAAAACTAAAAACAAATAAACTAAAACTAATAAAGTAACTAAATTATTAATAAATGATTAATAATAATAACTAACTTATAACTAAACTAAACTAAAAAAAAATAATAAACTAACTAAATAATAATAAATAAAACTAATAATAAAATTAAAAAAACTAATCAACTAAAACTAAATAACTATTAATAACTAACACTAAACTATTAAACTAGTAAAAAATTAAACTAAATAAAATAAATAACTAAACTAATAGTTTTAATAATAATAATAATAATAATAATAATAATAATAATAATGATAATAATAACAAACCAAACAAATAATAAACTAAATAATAAATAAAACCTAAATAAATAATGTACATACCTAAGAAACTAACAAATAATAATAAAACATACCTAAGAAACTAACAAATAATAATAAAACATACTGAAACTAAATAATAAAACTAATAAAACTAACTAAACTAATAAATAATAATAATAATAATAATAAATAAACTAAACTAAAGACTAATAAAATCTAAAAAAACTAAATAATAATAAAACATAATAACATAAAAACAAAAACCTAAACTAAATAAATAAACCTAAACTAAACCTAAATCTCCAAGTTAAAAATAAAAAAAAAATAAATTAAATTAAATAAATAATAAAATAAACCTAAACCTAAAGCTAAATAATAAACTAAGAAACCTAAACCCTAAAATTAAAGTAAACTAAAAACCTAAACTAAATAAACTAAGCATAACCTAAATGAACCTAAACTAAATAAAATAAATCTAAACCTTAACCTAAACCTAAACCTAAACCTAAACCTAAACCTAAACCTAAACATAAACTTAAACCTAATCCTAAACTAAATAAATAAACTAAACTAAATAAAAATAAACCTAAACCTAAACTAAACCTAAATAAATAAACCTAAACTAAAAAAATTAAATAAACTAAACTAAATAAACTAATCTAAATAATAAAACCTAAACTAAACCTAAAAACTAAAAATAAACCTAAGCCTAATCCTAAGCCTTAAAAAATAATGAATAAAATAAATAAACTAAATAAACCTAAACTAAAATAAATAAATAAAATAAAAATAAAAATAAAAATAAACAAAATAAACCTAAACTAAATAAAAAACCTAAATTAAAATAAACTAAATAAAACTTATTCCTTAATTAACCTAAACATAAACAAATAAAATAAACAAAACTAAATAAATTAACCTAAACTAAATTAAAAAATTAAACTAAAAAAACCTATAATAAAACCTAAACTAAAACTAAACAAACCTGAACCCTAAACCTAAACCTAAAAATAAACTAAACCTAGCCTAAATAAAACTAAATAAAACCTAAACCTAAAATAAAATAAACCATAAACTAAATAAATAAACTAAATAATAAACCTAAATAAAATAAAATAAAATAAACTAAACTAAATAGATATAAATAAAATAAAATAAAATAAAAACCAAAACCTTACTAAAAATAAAAAATGAACAAAAATAAATAAAATAATAAACTAAACTAAAATAATTTAAATAAAAATAAATAAAAATTAAACTAAATAAAGAAATAAACATAAATAAATAAGATAAATAAATAAATAAAGATAAACCTAAACTAAACCTACACCTAAACCCTAAATAAACTAAAACTAAATAAAACCTAAACCTAAACCAAAGCCTAAATAAATAAATTTAATAAAGAAATAAAAATAAACCTATATTTAAACCTGTACTAAATAAACCTAAACTTAAACCCCAAAATAAAATAAAACTAAATAAACTAAACTAAATAAAATATAATCCAAAACCTAAAAAAATAAACTAAATAAATAAATAAACTAATTAAATAAACCTAAACCTAATCCAAAATAAATAAATAAACTAAATAAATAAACCTAAACTAAACTAAATAAACTAAAACCTAAATACATAAATAACAATAAACCTAAATCTAAACCTAAACTAAATAAAACTAAATACTAAATAAACCTAAAAAATAAAAATACATTAAACTAAACAAAAATAAATAAACCTAAACCTAAACTAAAAATAAACTAAAAAGTAAACATAAATAAACCCAAATAAATCAAATAAACTATTAAAATACAAAGAAAAACTAAAATAAAAATAAATGAACCTAAACCTAAAAATTAAAAACCTAAACTACATAAACATAAATAAACCTAAACCTAAACCAATAATAAAATAAACTAAAAACCTAAACCTAAGCTGAAACCTAAACCTAAATAAACTAAACTACAAATGAAAAAAAAACTTAAACCTAAAAGAAAAGAAAATAAACCTAAACTAAACCTAAACTTAAAATAAAAACTAAATAAAACCTAAACCTAAACCTAAACCTAAATAAAATAAAACATAAACTAAATAAACCTAAATAAAATTAAAGAAAAAATAAAATAAACTAAATAAAACCTAAACTAAATAAAACCTAAACCCCAAACCTAAACTAAGCTAAATAAACCTAAACTAGCATTAAAATAACTAAAACTAAGTAAAATAAACTAAAAGAGTAAAACTAAAAATAAATAAACTAAAATGAAAATAAATAAAACCTAAACTAAACTAAACCTAAACCAAAACCCAAACCTAAATAAAAATGAACTAAACAAAAATAAAACCTAAACTAAACTAAAAAAAAATTGAAATCAAAATAAAACATATACACCAAAACCTAAACTAAAAAAACCCTAAATAAATAAATAACAAAATAAACCTAAATAAATGTACTAAACAAAACTAAAATAACCAAAAAAAATAAAAATAATAAAACTAAATAAAACTAAAAAAAAAAATTAAACTAATTTAAAGTAAATAAACCTAAACCTATACTAAACCAAACCTTGGTTACATAAAATAATTGAGCAACCTAAACCTGATCTTAAATCAAATTAAAAGGCTCTATACTGCAGGACACTAAACCATGGGCTCTAGATCTGAGCTCTGAACCCTGGGCTCAAAACCTAAATCTTATGTCATACTGACCATGGACCCTAAACCTAAACCTAAAACCCTGTGCCACACCCTGGAGCCAGGCCATATGGGCCAGCCAGGCCCTAGGCCCTGACCCACAAGACCACAGGGTTAAATTCCAAAACCCAGGTTAATGAGCCCTACTACTGAAACCTGACGGCACTCCATGAGCCACAAACCCTGAAAGCCTAAAGTCCTGGGCCACACCCTGAGCCTAGGCTGACTGATAACTGGGCCTTTAACCAAAACCCACCCTAACCCTGCCTACGCCTAGGCTGATAATTAGATCCTGGAGCCTTGGACATGGACACTAAACCCTGGGCTAGGCCACTAAACCCAAACCAAAATCCACCTGACCACAGGCCACCTGAGCCACAAACCAAAACTTAAAAAACTAACCCAACCCTAACCCTGACTAAATCCTAAACCCTAAACCATTAACCCTTAAAACCTAAAGGCTAAACCCAAACTAAATAAAATCTAAAATAAAATAATTAAAAACTCCTAAATAAAATAAAATCAAATCAAATAAAAATAAAAACTAAACTAAAATAAAATAAATAAAAACCTAAACTAAACTAAAAATTAAAATAAAGCAAAAACTAAATAACTTAAATAAAATTAAAACTAAATGTAAAATAAAAGTAAAAAAAATTAAAATAAAATAAAATAAAAAAATAAAAAAACTCTTAAAATAAGACCAATAGATAAATAAAAAATAAAACCTAAACCCTAAACTAAAAGAAAACCTAAACCTCAAATAAACAAAATAAAATAAACCTAAACCTAAAGTAAAATAAATAAAACCTAAACCTAAACCTAAATCATAAACTAAATAAAATAAAATAAAATAAAATAAAACCTAAAACTAAACTAAAAAATAAAACTTAAAAATAAACCTAAAATAAAACCCTAAAACCTAAAACTAAACCAAAAATTTAAAAATAATACCTAAACTTAAAAAAACAAAATAAAAATAAAACTAAACTAAAATAAAACATAAATCGAATCCTAAACTTAAAAAATAAGCTAAAAGAAAAAACTTGAACTAAAATAAATTAACCTAAAATAAATAAACTAAACTAAATAAAATAAAAATAAACCTAAATAAAATAAAAATAAAATCTAAACTAAATAGAAAATAAACTGGACTTAATGGTTTGCTTAATTGAAAAAAATAACCATAAACTAAACCAAATCCTAAATCTACAAACTAAACCCTAAACCACTCCCAGACCACATGACCACTAACCCTAAACTCTAAACCTCCAACCCTAAACTAAAACCCTAAACCATAAACCCTGACTAAACCACCATGACCATAAACCCACCTAAACCATATACTAAACCATAAAACCACTAAAAGATCATGAGCCACAGGCCTAAACTAACTAAACCTTTCACTGACCCTAAACCTAAATAACCTTCAAAAAAACCCTAGATCCTAAACACTGGACCCTAGGCTGACACTAACCTTGCCCTAAAAGACCCTAAACCTTAAGATCCTAAAACTAAACATTAATAAAATAAAATCTAAAATTTAAATAAATAAACTTAAACTCAGTAAAATAAATAAAGTCTAAACCAAAACTTAAAAATAAAATAAAAATAAAATAAAAATAAACTAAAATAAAATTAATAAAAAAACTTAAACTATGAAATAAAATAAACTTAAGAATTAAAAACCTAAATATAATAAACACTAAATGCAAAATAAAAATAAAATAAACCTAAAATAAAGTAAAATAAAAATTAAATAAAAACCTACACCTAAAAAAAACCTAAACCAAAGCCTAAATAAATAAACTAAATAAAGAAATAAAAATAAACCTACATTAAACCTATACTAAATAAACCTAAACTTAAACCCTAAACCCAAAATAAAATAAAACTAAAAAAACTAAATTAAATAGAACATAATCCTAAACCTAAATAAATAAACTAAATAAATAAACAAACTAATTAAATAAACCTAAACCTAATCCAAAATAAATAAAAAAACTAAATAAATAAACCTAAACTAAACTAAATAAAATAAAAGCTAAATAAATAAATAACAATAAACCTAAATCTAAACCTAAACTAAATAAAACTAAATACTAAATAAACCTAAAAATAAAAATACATTAAACTAAAAATAAATAAATAAACTTAAACCTAAACTAAAAATAAACCAAAAAGTAAACATAAATAAACCCAATTAAATAAACTAAACTAATAAAATACAAATAAAAACTAAAATAAAAATAAATGAACCTAAACCTAAAAATTAAAAACCTAAACTACATAAACATAAATATACCTAAACCCAAACCAATACTAAAATAAACTACAAACCTAAACCTAAGCTGAAACCTAAACCTAAATAAACTAAACTACAAATAAAAAAAACTTAAACCTAAAAAAAAAGAAAATAAACCTAAACTAAACCTAAACTTAAAATAAAAACTAAATAAAACCTAAACCTAAACCTAAACCTAAATAAAGTAAAACATAAACTAAATAAACCTAAATAAAAATAAAAGAAAAAATAAATAAACTAAATAAAACCTAAACCTAAATAAAAACTAAACCTAAATAAAACTTAAACCC
This sequence comes from Cymbidium sinense, assembly GCA_021442155.1. Lineage (NCBI taxonomy): Eukaryota > Viridiplantae > Streptophyta > Magnoliopsida > Asparagales > Orchidaceae > Cymbidium > Cymbidium sinense. The sequence continues at coordinate 126,664 of JAKCPB010001409.1, read as the reverse complement.
CAAACTAAACTAAACTAAATAAACTAGGCAATAAATAAACTAAAGCTAGTAAAATAAACTAAACCGTACTAAAAAAACTAAAAATAAATAAACTAAATAGAAAATAAATAAAACCTAAACCTAAACTAAACCTAAACCAAAAAACCTAAACCTAAATAAACATGAACTAAACTAAAAGAAAACCTAAACTAAACTAAAAAAAATTGAAATAAAAAATAAAACATAAACCTACACCAAAACCTAAACTAAAAAAAACTCTAAATAAATAAATAACAAAATAAACCTAAATAAACCAATACATAAACTAAACTAAAATAAAACCTAAAAAAAAAACCTAAACTAAAACTAAAATTAAACTAAGCTAAAGTAAATACCTATACCTATACTAAACCAACCTTACATAAAATAATTAGAAAATAGCCTAAACCTAATCTTAAATCAAATTAAAAAAAACTCTATACCCTGAACACTAAACCACAAAACTCTAAATCCTAAACTCTAACCCCAAAACCCTAAACTCAAAAACCTAAATCTTATATCATAAAACCCTAAACCATAGACCCTAAACCCTAAACCTTACCACAAAAACCACAGGCTGTAAACTAACCATGAGCCCTAAACCCACCCTACCCTGAGCCCAAGTTAAGGGTTTCCACTAACCCAAATTTAATAAGCTGAGCACTACCACAACTAACTTTAAACCCTGGCAGTGGCAGAGCCAACCAGGCCACAAAACCCTGAGCCACAAAATAAATAAATCCTAAACCTCTATGAGCCTAAACCCATCCTGATAGTGAGCCCTAACTGAGCATACCACAAACCCTGAGCCCTACCACTGCTGAGCCCTGAGTGATAAACTGATCCTGAAAAGGCCACCGGCCTTAAACTAACTACCACAGGCCTTGACCCAGCCCAACCCAAACCCCACCCTGACCACAACCCTGACCCAACTTAAAACCCAAACCCTGACCCCAGGCCCAAATCCTAAACCCTAAATAATTAACCCTACACCCTAAAAACCTAAAGGCCTAAACCCAAACTAAATAAAATCTAAAAATAAATAATTAAAAAACCTAAATAAATAAAATAAAATCAAATAAAAATAAAAACTAAACTAAAATAAAATAAATAAAAACCTAAACTAAACTAAAAAATAAAATAATGCAAAAACTAAATAACTTAAATAAAATTAAAATTAAATGTAAAATAAAAATAAAAAAAAACTTAAAATAAAATAAAATAAAAACTAAATAAAAACCTAAGCTTAAAAATAAGACCTATAAATAAATAAAAAATAAAACCTAAACCATAAACTAAAAGAAAACCTAAACCTCAAATAAAATAAATAAATAAACCTAAACCAAAATAAATAAATAAACCTAAACCTAAACCTAATCATAAACTAAATAAAATAAAATAAAATAAAATAAAACCTAAAACTAAACTAAAAATAAAACTTAAAATAAACCTAAAATAAAACCAAAACCTAAAACTAAACCAAAATTAAAAATAATACCTAAACTTAAAAAAACAAAATAAAAATAAAACTAAACTAAAATAAAAAATAAATCGAATCCTAAACTTGAAAAATAAACTAAAAGAAAAAACTTAAACTAAAATAAATTAACCTGAAATAAATAAACTAAACTAAATAAAAATAAAAAATAAACCTAAATAAAATAAAAATAAAATAAACTAAACTAAATAGAAAATAAACTAAATAAACTGGACTTAATGGTTTACTTAATTGAAAAAAATAACCATATAGGCCAACCTTGAGCCCTAAATCCTAAACTTAAACCCTAAACCACAAACCCCCAGAACCCCACTATAACTAACCAACAAACTCTAAACCTCCAACCCTAAACTAAAAACCCTAAACCATAAATCCTAAACCCTAAACCCTAACCATAACCATAAACCCTAAACCCTAAACCATATACCCTAAACCATAAAAACCCTAAACCCTAAAAATCATAAACCCTAAACCCTAAAACTCTAGGCAACCCAAATTTGACAGCCAAATAAAATAATAACTGAAACTCTAAACCCTAAAATCCTAAACCTGGACCCAAACCTCAAACCTAACCCTAAAACCTTAGCCTAAACCCTAAACCTTAAAATCCTAAAAACCTAAACATTAATAAAATAAAATCTAAAAATAAATTAAATAAATAAACTTAAACCTGTATAAAATAAACACCTAAACTAAAATCTAAACCAAAACTTAAAAATAAAATAAAATAAAAATAAAAAAAATAAAATAAAATTAATAAAAACATAAACTAAACTATGAAATAAAATAAACTTAAGAATTAAAAACCTAAATATAATAAACACTAAATGCAAAATAAAAATAAAATAAAATAAAATAAAGTAAAATAAATAAAATTAAATAAAAACCTACACCTAAAAAAAAACCTAAACCAAAGCCTAAATAAATAAACTAAATAAAGAAATAAAAATAAACCTACATTAAACCTATACTAAATAAACCTAAACTTAAACCCTACCCAAAATAAAATAAAACTAAAAAAAAACTAAACTAAATAAAACATAATCCTAAACTAAATAAATAAACTAAATAAATAAACAAACTAATTAAATAAACCTAAACCTAATCCAAAATAAATAAATAAACTAAATAAATAAACCTAAACTAAACTAAATAAACTAAAACCTAAATAAATAAATAACAATAAACCTAAATCTAATCCTAAACTAAATAAAACTAAATACTAAATAAACCTAAAAGTAAAAATACATTAAATTAAAAATAAATAAATAAATAAACCTAAACCTAAACTAAAAATAAACCAAAAAGTAAACATAAATAAAACCTATTAAATAAATAAAAAATAAAATAAAATAAAAACTAAAATAAAAATAAATGAACCTAAACCTAAAAATTAAAAACCTAAACTACATAAACATAAATATACCTAAACCTAAACCAATACTAAAATAAACTACAAACCTAAACCTGGTGAACCTAAAATAAATAAACTACAAATAAAAAAACTTAAACCTAAAAAAAAAGAAAATAAACCTAAACTAAACCTAAACTTAAAATAAAAACTAAATAAAACCTAAACCTAAACCTAAACCTAAATAAAATAAAACATAAACTAAATAAACCTAAATAAAAATAAAAAAAAAAATAAATAAACTAAATAAAACCTAAACCTAAATAAAACTAAAACCTAAACCTAAATAAAACCTAAATCATAAACCTAAAACTAAATAAACCTAGGCATTAAATAAACTAAAAGCTAAGTAAAATAAACTAAACCGTCTAAAAAAACTAAATAAAATAAACTAAAAAGAATAAAATAAAAAACTAAACCTAAACCAAAACCTAAACTTAAATAAACATTAACTAAACTAAAATAAAACTTAAACTAAATTAAAAAAAATTGAAATAAAAAATAAAACATAATCCTAAACCAAAACCTAAACTAAAAAAAATCCTAAATAAATAAATAACAAAATAAACATAAATAAATCAATACCTAAACTAAACTAAAAATAAAAACCTAAAAATAAATAAAATTTAAACTAAAATAAAACTAAAAAAATTAAACTAAGCTAAAAGTAAATAAACCTAAACCTATACTAAAACCAAAACCTTAACTACATAAAAATAATTAGAAAACAACCTAAACATAATCCTACATCTAATTAAAAAAAACTCTATATCCTGAACCCTAAACCATAAAACCCAAAATCCTAAACTCTAACCCCTAAACCCTAAACCTTAAAACCTAAACCTTAAATCATAAAACCCTAAACCCTAGACCCTAAACCCTAAACCTTAAACAAACTCTAAACTCTAAACTGGACTTTCTAACTAACTCTTTAAAATCCTAAACCCAGGCCCTAAACTCTCTCTGACCACCACTAGCCAGGCCTAATACAAACCTCTGAGCCTAATCTCACTCCCTCTACTAAACTCTAAATCCTGACCTCCCCAGCCCTAAGGCATGACACTAAACCTGGGCCCTCCTAAACCTGAGGCTGAGCCACTGATGATAAACTGATCCTCCTTAAACTCTCCTGAACCCTAAATTCTCACCTCCAAAACCCCTCACTCCCCAAAACCCCACCCAACCACACCATAACCTAATACTCCAAATTGACCCACCTACTGCTACACAACCTAAAGGCCAAACTAAATAAAATCTAAAAATAAAATATTTACAAAACCTAAACCTAAATAAAATTAAATCAAATCAAATAAAAATCAAAACTAAACTAAAATAAAAAAAATAAAATCCTAAACTAAACTAAAAACTAAAATAAAGCAAAAACTAAATAACCTAAATAAAATTAAAACTAAATGTAAAATAAAAATAAAGAAAACTTAAAATAAAATAAAATAAAAACTAAATAAAAACCTAAGCTTTAAAATAAGACCTAAAAATAAATAAAAAATAAAACCTAAACCCTAAACTAAAAAAAAAACCTAAACCTCAAATAAACAAAATAAAATAAACCTAAACCTAAAGTAAAATAACTAAAACCTAAACCTAAACCTAAATCATAAACTAAAATAAAATAAAATAAAACCTAAACTAAACTAAAAATAAAACTTTAAAATAAACCTAAAATAAAACCAAAACCTAAAACTAAACCAAAAATTTAAAAATAATACCTAAACTTAAAAAATAAAATAAAAATAAAACAAAACTAAAACAAAACATAAATCTAATCCTAATCCTAAAACAAACTAAAATAAAACCTAAACTAAAATAAATAAACTAAACTAAATAAAATAAAAATAAACCTAAATAAAATAAAAAAATAAATAAACTAAACTAAATAAAAATAAACTAAATAAACTTAATGGTTTACTTAATTTTAAAAAAAACCATAAACCTTAAACCCTAAACCTTAAACCCTAAATCCTAAACCTAAACCCTACCCTAAACCCCCAGGCTAACTAAACCTAAACTCTAAACTACCAACTAAACCATAAACCCTAAACCATATGCCTTAAACTCCCACCACACCCTAAATGGTGAGCCACTAAACCTCTCAGCCCATTTAAACCCTAAATAATAAACTTGAAAATCCTAACTCACTAAATCCTAAACCTTGTCACTAACCCTGACCTAAACTCCAAAATGCAAAACCCTAAACCCTAAACCTTAAAATCCTAAAAACCTAAACATAAATAAAATAAAATCTAAAAATAAATTAAATAAATAAACTTAAACCTATATAAAATAAACACCTAAACTAAAACCTAAACCTAAACCTAAAAATAAAATAAAATAAAAATAAAAATAAACTAAAATAAAATTAATAAAAACTTAAACTAAACTATGAAATAAAATAAACTTAAGAATTAATATCCTAAATATAATAAATACTAAATGTAAACTAAAAATAAAATAAACCTAAAATAATGTAAAATAAAAACTAAATAAAAACCTAAACCTAAAAAATAAACCTAAAAATTAAACCTAAATAAATAAAAAAATAAAATCAAAACCCTAAACTAAAAAAAAATTAAACCTAAAATGAAAATAAAATAAACAAAATAAAATAAACTAAACCTAAACTCAAATAAAATAAAATAATTAAAACCTAAACCTAAACTAATAAATAAAATAAATAAAAAAATAAACCTAAACCTAAAATAAAATAAAACCTAAAATAAACCTAAAATAAAACCTAAAACATAAAGCTAAAAAATATAATAAAACCTAAAAACCAAAATAAAAATAAAACCTAAACATAAAAATAAAATAAAACAAAACTTAACTAAAAATAAACCTAAACCTAAAAAAAATTAAAACCTAAAAATAAACCTAAAATAACAACCTAAAATATATACCTAAAAATAAAATAAAATCCTGAACATAAACGTAAAAATAAAAAAATAAAACCTAAACTCAAAAAATAAAATAAAAATAAAACTAAACTAAAAAATAAATATAAACATTAACCTAAACTTAAAAAATAAACTAAAATAAAAAATCTAAAGTAAAATAAATAAATCTAAAATAAATAAACTAAACTAAATAAAAATAAAAAAAACATAAATAAAAATAAAAAATAAAATAAACTAAGAAAACCTAAACCTACTCATTTACTTAATTAAAAAAACCCTAAACACTACATCTTAAACCCTAAACCCTAAATCCTAAACTCTAAAAAACCCTTAACCGTAAACCCTAAACTCTAGACCCAACCCAAAACCCTAAACATTAAACGCTAACCCTAGCCATAAACCCTAAACCCTAAAAGCATAAACCCTAAATCCATAAACCCAAAACCCTAAACCCTAAATGCTAAACCCTAAACCCTAAATCCTAAACATAAACCCTAAACCCTAAACCCTAAACCCCAAATCCTAAACCTAAACCTAAAGTGTCTAAATAAATTAAAAAAGAAACTTAAATCCTAAAATCCAATAAACTTAAACCTAAACCTAAACCCTAAGAATGGGCAGAACCTTGATGGTTGGAATATCACCGTCAACCAGGCTCAGTCTAGATCTAACTACTCGAAAGGTTAGGTGGTTCTGATCGAAATTAGAGAAATTGAAGAACGATCGATCTGATCTGTTGCTTATGGAACAGTTCTAGTTTTCTAGGGCTTTTGATTTTCTCTATGCGTGCTCATTTTTTATCTATGTTGTCGCTTGTGTCTTTGAGAACTTGGTGTGTTACTTGACTGATGAAATCAAAAAGAAGAAATGATGATTCTGAATTTATTCTCTGTTAAAAAAAAAAACCAAAACCCCAACTAAAACTGAACTCTAAACTAAAACCTTAACCTAAACCTTAAAACCTAAAAATAATAAAAAAATAAAAAATAAAAAACCCTAACCCTAAATGCTTAACCCTAAAACTAACCCTAAACCTACAACCCTAAAACCCTAAACCCTAAACCCTAAACCCTAATAAGAAACTAATAAAATAATAAACTAAACAAATTAGAACTAAAACTAATAAATAATAAACAAAAACTAATAAACTCATAATAAATAAAAATGAATAATAAACTAAAATCAAAACTAATAAAACTAACTAAACTAAACTAAATAAATAATAACTAATAAACTAATAATAACAAAAACTAACTAAACTAATTAATAAAGTAATAACTAAATTAAACATAAAGAAAAAACCCCACTAATAAATTGATTAAAAATAAATTAAACTAATAAAACTAATAAAAATTAAACTAAACATAAACTACTAACAAAAACTAAACTAATAAACTAACTAAATTAAACCCTAATAAAAAACTAACTAATAATAATAACTAACTAATAAACCTAAACCCTAAAACATAACTAATAAATAACTATAATAAAAAACTAAACCAAATAACTAAATAACAATAACTATAAAATTAATAACTAATAAACTAAAATTAATAAAACTAAATAATTAATAAATAACTAATAATAATAACTAATTAATAACTAAAACTAACAACTAAACTAAACTAATAAACTAATAAACTAACTAAACCTAATAATGAACTAAGTTAATAATAATAGCTAAAACTAATAATAAAATTAAAAAAATTAATAAACTAAAACTAAATAACTAATAACAACTAACACTAAACTAATAATAAATTAAACTAAATAAAACTAATTACTAAACTAATAATAATAATAATAAACTAAATAATAAATAAAACCTAAATGAATATACTAAATATAATAATAAATAAACTAAAATAACTAACTAATAATAATAAACTAATAAAACTAATAAATAATAATAAAAAATAAACTAAACAAAAAATTAATAATACCTAAAAAACACTAAATACTAGTAAAACCTAATAACATAAAAATTAAAACCTAAACTAAATTAATAAACCTAAACTGGCTAAAACTATATCTAAAATCTAAAATAAACCTAAAAATAAAATAAAATAAATAAATAAAATAATCCTAAACTAAACTAAATAATAAACTAAACTAAAAAATAAACATGCTAAAAACCTTAAACTAAACTAAACTAAACTCTAAACATAAATTAAATAAACTAAATGAAAAATAAATAAACCTAAATAAAATATACCTAAACCTAAACCTAAATCTAAACATAAACTTAAACCTAATCCTCAATAAATAAATAAACTAAATAAAAATAAACTTAAAACTAAACTAAATAAACCTAAAATAAACCTAAATAAATAAACCTAAAATAAAAATAAATTAAATCTAAAAAAATAAAACCTAAACTAAGCCTAAAAAATTGAACCTAAAACTAAAAATAAAGCCTAAACCTAAACCTTAAATAAATAAAAATAAACTAAATCTACTTAAACTAAATAAATAAAATAAAAATAAAATTAACTAAATAAACCTAAACTAAACTAAATAACCTAAACTAAAAACCCAAACTAAAATAAACTAAATAAAATAAACTAAATAAATAAACTAAATAAATATATAAAAATAAACCTAAACTAAACCTAAACTAAATAAACGTAAATCTAAACCCTAAACCCAAAAAAAAAAACTAAATAAAACCTAAACCTAAACCTAAATAAACTAAATAAATAAATAAACTAAATAAATAAACATAAACCTAAACTTAAATAAATAAATAAACTAAATAAATAAACTAATTAAAAAAACTAAACCTAAAACTAAATAAATAAGCTAAATAAAGAAATAAAAATAAACCTAAACTAAACTATACTAAACCAAACCCTAAAGCCAAAATAAAATAAAATTAAATATACTAAACTAAAAAAAAAAACCTAAATCGAAACCTAAATAAATAAATAAACTAAATAAGTAAGCATAAACCTAAACCTAAATAAATAAATAAACTAAACAAATCAACCTAAACTTAAACTAAATTAAATAAAAGAAAACTTAAATAAATAAATAAAAATAAACCTGAACCTAAACCAAAATCTAAACTAAATAAAACTAAAAACTAAATAAACCTTTAAAAAGACTAAACTAAAAATAAATAAATATACCTAAACCTAAAATAAAAATAAACTAAATAAATAAACACAAATAAACCTAAATAAATCAACTAACCTAATAAAATAAAAATAAAAACTAAAATAAAAATAAATGAATCTAAACCTAAAAATAAAAAACCTAAACTAAATAAACCTAAATAAACTTAAACCTAAACCTAAATAAACTAAACCGCAAATAAAAATAAACCTAAACCTAAATGGAAATTAAATAAACCTAAACTAAACCTAAGCCTAAAATAAAAACTAAATAAAAGATAAACCTAAACCTAAACCTAAATAAAAATGAAATCTAAACTAAATAAACTAAACTAAATAAACCTAAATAAAAATAAAAGAAAAAATAAATAAAATAAACAAAACCTATACCTAAACCTAAATAAAACCTAAACCCAAAACTTAAACTAAACTAAATAAACCTAAACCTAAACTAAATAAACTAAAAACTAAATAAAACAAAATAACTTATACTAAAAAAATAAAAATAAATATAATAAAAAATTAAATAAAACCTAAACCTAAAGTAAACCTCTACCAAAAAACCTAAACCTAAATAAATATAAACTAAACTAAAATAAAACCTAAACTAAACTAAAATAAAAAATAAACTAAAATAAAAAATAAAACATAAACCTAAACCTAAACCTAAACTAACAAAAAAAAACTACATAAATAAATAATAAAATAAACCTATACCTAAACTAAACTAAAAATAAAACCTAAAAATAAATAAACCATAAACTAAAATAAAACTAAAAAATTTAACTAAACTAAAATAAATAAACCTAAACCTAAACATAAAAAGTTAAACCTAAACCTAAACCTAATTATAATAAAACCCTATGCACTAAACCAAAAACTCTAAACCCTATACCCTAAACTCTAAACCCTAAACCCTAAATCGTAAAACCCTAAACCCTAAACCCTAAATTATAGACCATAAACCCTAAACCCTAAGCCCTAAACTCTAAACCCTAAACACTAAACATTAAATTAACCCTAAACCTTAAATTAACCCTAAACCCTAAACTTTAAACCCTAATTGTAACCCTAAACCCTAAACCCTAAACCCTAAACTTTTGCTGGCCTTCTTCTTTTATCTGTTAGTTGGTTTGATTCTCTTGCTCTTTCCTAGGGTATTTTTCTTGGGTGCTCTATTGTGTGGCTTCTCTATTGGTTGTTTCCTTTCTATTGGTTGGTGCCTTGGTTGCTTTGGATTAGTGTTGCTGTGGGTTCTGTTGGCTCAGTGTCTTGTGGCTTTAGATTGGTGTTGTTGTGGGCTCTATTGGCTTTGTCTTTGAGGGCACTTTTTGTATTTTCTTTGGGCTGTGAGCTTCTTTTCTCCCACTTTTTTAAGAGGTGTTCATATTTGGTTTTGTTGGGATTGCCTTATGTTAATTTTATATGTTGCTCTCCTCTCTCTTTCTGTTCCATAGCTTTACTTTTTCTTTTGCTGGGTAGCTATTAGCATAGGTTTGTAATTTTATTTGGGTAGGATGGATATAATGATATGATTATTTTTTCCTTAATATTTTTGTGGCAGGTGACTTTTCCTATTTGTAACCATTCTTTGAAGCTAGATACACCTAGGATTTGATGCCCATCATTATTGTGATTATCTTTCTTTCCTCATATCTAGGCTTGAGGTTTTTTCTCTTTATGTTTTCTGATCTCCTCATGGCTGAGATTTCTTGCAAGTTGCAGGTTCACTTTTTCAGTTGGCCTCTTCTTCTTCTTAAAGGGAGTTAGAGTCTTACTGATGGTCTCTTTTCTTAGATGACTGAGTTGTCTTTTGATTGCAAGTTGGATCTTTCATCTCTTTGGAGGTTCTTTTGGAACTCCATGGATTCTTCCCCTTCGCTGTATTTTGCTTCGCCTTTTAAATTTTTTCTTTAATTTTTTTTCTTTATTGCTCTTTGATGTATTAGTTTAGGGATAAACTCTTTAGGATTTTCCTTTAGCTCATTTGAGCAGTAGTTTTTTTTATTTTTGAGTTTAGTCTCTAAATGGTCTTCTTGTACCTATTTTTCTGAGCAATTATTTCCTTTTAGTTAAAAAAAGAACCCTAAACCCTAAACCCTAAAAACCCTAAACCATAAAGCCTAAACACTAGAACCTTGAACCTTAAATCTTAAACCCTAAATCCTAAACTATAACCCTAAAACCTAAAACCTAAAACCCTAAACCCTAAACCCTAAACCCTAAAAACCTAAAAAACCTAAAGCTAAACTAAATAAAACCTAAAAATAAAATAAACAAAAAACCTAAACTTAAATAAAATAAAATAAAAACCTACACCGAAACCTAAACCTAAACCTAAAAAAAATTAAATAAAAAGGAAAAATAAACTAAAATAAAATAAATAAAAACTTAAACTAAACCAAAAAATTAAATTAACCTAAGAATAAAAAACCAAAATAAAATAGAAACTAAACGTAAAATAAAAATAAGATAAACCTATATAAAATAAAATGAAAACTAAATAAAAACCTAAATCTAAAAAATAAACCTAAATATAAATAAAAATTAAAACATAAACCATAAACTAAAAAAAAGTAAACCTAAAGTAAAATAAATACATAAATCTAAACCTAAACTAAAATAAACTAAACTAAAATAAATCAAACCTAAACCTAAACCTAAACCTAAACTAAATAAAAAAAAATAAAGTAAAAAAAACCTAAAACAGAAACCTAAAAAAATAGATTAAAAACCTAAACCTAAACCTTAAAAATAAAATAAAAATAAAACTCAACTAAAAAATAAACCTAAAACTAAAAAATAAACCTAAACCTAAAAAATAAACTAAGATAAAAACTTAAACTAAAAATAAATAAACCTAAAATAAATAAAGTAAGAAATAAAAAAATAAACCTAAATAAAAATAGAAAATAATATAAGCTAAAATAAATAAAAATAAAGTAAATAAACTAAATAAACCTAAACCTACCGGTTTACCTAATTAAAAAAAAAACCTAAATCCTAAATCATAAACGCTAAGCCCTAAACCCTAATCCCTAAATAGCCCTAAACTCTAAACCCTAAACCCTATACCCTAACCCTAAACCCTAAAACCTAAAAGCATAATCCCTAAAACCCTAAACCCTAAACCCTAAACCTCGGTTGAGCTAATTTTTATGAAAGTTGATCTTAAAGAAGTCAATGAAGAGGTTGTGAAATACAAAGTTGGTGCTCCTACCCATGTTGGTCTTATTGCACCTATTGATGTTGTGAGACCTCCAAGCAACACTGGTGTAGATCCTTCACAAACTTCTTTCTTCCAGGATCTCAACATCTCAACTAAGATCAACAAGGCTACTATTGAAATTATCACCCCAGTTGAGCTAATTAAAAAAGGCAATAAGGTGGAATCCTCAAAGGCTACTCTCCTCACTAAGTTGGGGATTAGGCCATTTTCTTATGGCCTTGTTATCCAGTCTGTGTGTGATGATGGTTTGGTGTTCAATCCTGAGGTGCTTGACCTCACTAAAGATGATCTCATCAAGAAGTTTTTGGTAGGCCTTTCAATGATCACTTCTCTCTCACTAGCCCTCACTTATCCCACCCTTGCTATAGCACCCCACATGTTCATCAATGCATACATGAATGTCCTCGACATCGTGATTGCTGCTGATTGCACATACCTGCATGCCGAGAAGGTTAAGGAGTATTTGAAAGATCTTAGTAAATTTGATGTAGCTAGTGCACCTGATGCTTCTGCTACTCCTACTGCTGCTGTAATTGCTCTGGTTGTTGTAGTGGAAGAGAAGAAGGAAGAGCATGCTGAGGAATCTGATGATGATATGGGCTTCAACTTGTTCAATTAAGCTTTGTTGGCTTTCTATAAAACCAAATTTAATCATCTTTGGGAGTTAAAACACTTTGTGAAATACAAGTTTTGTGAATTTTTGAATTGCATTTTATTTTATCCTATTTTATTATTTTTTAGAGAATAATGACTTCTTTGATTTGGTAATTTCTTATTTTTTATGGAATCATCTGAGTTAAAAAAATAAATAAATAACCCTAAACCCTAATAGTAAACCTTAAACCCTAAACCCTAACCAAACCTAAACCTCAAATCCTAATCTTAAAGTAACTAAATAAATTAAAAAAAAATAAACCCTAAAACCTAATAAACCTAAACCTAAACCTAAACCCTAAGAATGGGCAAAACTTTGATGGTAGGAACATCATCCAGCTTCGGTTTAGATGTGGGTGGAGGCAAAGGTGGAGGTGGCGTGAGGAAAAGTTGGTGGCAATTATCATAACGGTGGTGGGAGTCTGAGGTGCTGGTGGAAATGGAGTGGTGGGTAGGAGGAAATGGTGGTTATGGAGGTGGGAGAGATATGATAGAGAGAGGCGGGGTGGTTCTGATGGGAACTGGAGAAACTAAACACGGCCGATCCGATCTACTGCTTATGGAAATGTGTCTTTACAGTAGAAAGGGCTATAGTTATCTTGGGTTTTTGATTTTCTCTATGTGTGCTTATTTTTTATCTATGTCATCGCTTATGTCTTAAAAAACTTGGTGTATTACTTGGTTGATGAAATTGAGAAAACGAAATGTTCCATCTGAGTTTGTTCTCTATAAAAAAACCCAAAACCCAAAACCCAAAATGCTAAACTAAAATCTGAACCCTAAACCTAAAACCTAAACCCTAAACACTAAACCCTAAATCGTAAACCCTAAAAATAAATAAACAAAAAATCCAAACCCAAAACCCTAAATCCTAAAACTAACCCTAAACCCTAAACCTTAAAACCAAAAACCCTAAATCTAAAATCTAAACCAAAAAAATAAATTAAAATAAAATACCTAAACTAAAATAAAATACATAGACTAAAATAAATAAACTTAAAATAAATAAACTAAACTAAACAAAAAAAAAAGCATAAATAAAAATAAAATATAAAAAAATAAATAAAATAAACTAAATAAACTAATTAAACAATATAAGAAATGATGTAAATTTGATTTTGTTCTCTATTTTAGAAAAAGCCCAAAACCCAAAACCCTAAACTTAAACCTGAACCCTAAACCTAAAACCTAAACCCTAAACCCTAAACCTCAAACCATAAAAACCCTAAACCCTAAAACCCTAAACCCTAAACCCTAAACCCTAAACCCTAAACCTTAAACCCTAAACACTAAATCCTAAACTAAAAAAGACCCTAAACCCTGAACCCCAAAGCCTAAACCCTAAACTAACCCTAAACCCTAAAAAATTTAAAACCTAAACCAAAACTAATTAAAACCTAAAAATAAAATAGATAAATAAAATATAAACAAAGACAAAATAAAAAAATAAAATAAAATAAAAACATAAATTAAAACCTAAACATAAACCTAAACTAAAACCTTAAAAGAAATAAAATTAAAACATAACTAAAATAAAATAAATAAAAACCTAAACTAAACTAAAAAATAGGAAACTTAAATAAAATAAAAACTTAACATAAAATTAAAATAAAATCTAAAAAAACCTAAACCCTAAACTAAAAAACTAAACCTAAAAGTAAAATCGTAAAATTAAATAAAATAAAACCTAAACCTAAAACAAACTAAATCTAAACCTAAAACTAAACTAAATAAAATAAAATAAACTAAAAATAAACCTAAACCTAAACTAAAAATAAAACCTAAAAATAAACTTAAAATAAAATGTAGACCAAAACCTAAAAAATAAAAAAGAAAACCTAAACTAAAATAAAAAAAATGAAACCTAATCTTAAAAAATAAAATAAAAATAAAACCAAACTTAAAAAATAAACATAAACTTAAACCTAAACCTAAACCTAAAAAATAAAAAACCTACACTAAAATAAATAAACAAAACTAAATACAAATAAAATAATACAAATCAAAATAAAAAATTAAATAAACTAAATAAACATAAACATACCAGTTTACTTAATTTAAAAAAATATAAAAAATAAAAAAATAAAAAAAAAACCTTAACCCTAAACCCTAAAACTATTCTTAAACCCTAAACTCTAAACCCTAATTGTAGAACCCTAAAAGCTAAACACTAAGCCCTAAAATCATAAACCCTAAACCCTAATTCCTAAAACACTAAACTTTAAACCCTAAAGCCTAAACCCTAAACATAAAGCCTAAAACCCACCCCTAAACTAACCCTAAATCCTAAACCAAAACCTAAACCCTAAACCATAAACCCTAAGCCTAACCCTAAACCCTAAACCATAAAAACCCTAAACACTAAACCCTAAACACTAAAACCTTAAAACCTAAACCAAACCTAAATAAAACTATAAAATAAATAATAACACTAAACCTAAATAAAATAATTAAAGTAAAATAAAACCTAAACTAAACCTATACCTAAACCTAAAATAAATAAACTAATTAAAAAAATAAAATAAAATAAATATAAACCTAAAATAAACTAAAATAAAATAAAGAATAAAAACTTAAATAAAATAAAACTAAACACAATATAAAAATAAAATAAAACTAAAGAATTAAATAAAACCAAAATAAAACCAAAACCTAAAAATAAACCTAAAATAAAAACTAAACTAAACCTAAAAAACCAAAATAAAATAAATAAACAACATAAAATAAACCTAAACTTAAACCCTAAAATAAATAAAATAAAATAAATAAAAAAAATAAACCTAAACCTAAATTAAAAAAATTAAACCTAAAGTAAAAACTTAAACTTTAACCTAAATAAATAAAATTAAACCTAAAGTTAAACATAAAATAAAAAATAAAACCTAAACCTAAAAAATAAAATAAAAATCAAACTCAGCTGAAAAATAAACTTAAACTTAAACCTTGACCAAAAAATAAACTAAAATAAAATACCTAAACTAAAATAAAAAACCTAGACTAAAATAGATAAACCTAAAATAAATAAACTAAGCTAAATAGAAATAAAAAATAAACATTAATAATAAAAAAATAAACAAAAATTATTAAAAAATAAATAAAATAAACTAATTAAACAAAAGAAGAAATATTGTAAATCTGAATTTGTTCTCTATTGAAAAAAAGAAACCAAAATCCCTAAACCCTAAACTAAAACTTGAACCCTAAACCTAAAACCTAAACCCTAAACCCTAAACCCTAAACCCTAAACCCTATACCCTAAAAACCCTAAACCTTAAACCCTAAACCCAAAAAAGACCTTAAACCCTGAACCCTAAAGCCTAAACCCTAAACTAACCCTAAACCCTAAACTAAACCCTTAAAAATTTAAAACCTAAACTGAAACGAATTAAAACCTAAAAATAAAATATATATAAATAAAATCTAAACAAAGACAAAATAAAAAAATAAACTAAAATAAAAGCATAAAATAAAACCTAAACATAAATCTAAACCTAAACCTAAAAAAGAAAATAAAATAAAAAATTAAAACTTAACTAAAATTAAATAAATAAAAACCTAAACTAAAAAAAATAGAAAACCTAAATAAAATAAAATTAAACCTAAAATAAAATAAAATAAACCTAAAATAAAATAAACTAAAACTAAATAAAGCCTAAACCTAAAAAAATAAAACCTAAACCCTAAACTAAAACTAAACTAACATAAAAATTAAATAACCCAAACCTAAACTAAAATAAATAACTAAAAACTAAACTAAATAAAATAAAATAAACTAAAATAAACCTAAACCTAAACTAAAAATAAAACTTAAAATAAACATAAAATAAAATCCTAAACCAAACCTAAAAAAATAAAATAAAACCTAAACCTAAAAAATAAAATTAAACTTAATCCTAAAAATAAAAATAAAATAAATAAAAAAACAAACATAAACTAAACCTAAAAAATAAAATAAAATAAAACCTAAACTAAATAAATAAACTTAAAATATATAAACTAAATAAAATAAAAATAAACCTAAATCAAAATAAAATAAATAAAATATAAACTTAATTTAATTTAAAAAATAAAATTATAAAATTTAAAAAACCTAACTCTAAACCCTAATTCCTGATCCTAAACTCTCTCCTGATCACTAAACACTAAACAAACCCTAAAGCTAAACCACAACATGGCCCTAAATAACCCTAAACCCTATGCCTAAACTAACAAATCCTAAACCTAAAGCTAAACTAAACCATAAACCTTAAGCCCAGATCCTG
Organism: Cymbidium sinense; assembly: GCA_021442155.1. Lineage (NCBI taxonomy): Eukaryota > Viridiplantae > Streptophyta > Magnoliopsida > Asparagales > Orchidaceae > Cymbidium > Cymbidium sinense. Next base: position 109,564 of record JAKCPB010001409.1, on the reverse strand, counting down.
ACCTAAAACCATAAAACCCTAAACCTTACACCATACTAACCTAATACCAAACTAAATAACTAAATAAAAATAAAACTAAAATAAAAAAAATAAATAAAATAAAATAAAATAAAATAAAACCTAAACTAAAACCTAAAACCTAAAAAAATTAAAAAACAAATTAAAATAAATAAAAGATATATATCTAAACTAAACTAAAAAATAAAATAAATCTAAGAATAAAAACTTAAATAAAATAAAACTAAATGTAAAATAAAATAAAATAAACCTAAAAAATTAAATAAAAAAATAAAACCTAAACCTAAAAATAAACCTAAAATAAAACCTAAACCATAAACTAAAAAAAATCCAAAACCTAAAATAAAATAAAATAAACAACATAAAATAAACCTAAACTTAAACTAAAATAAACTAAACTTAAACCCTAAAATAAATAAAATAAAATAAATTAAAAATAATCCTAAAGCTAAATTAAAAAATTAAACCTAAAATAAAAACCTAAACCTAAACCTAAAAAAATAAAATCAAACCAAAAGCTAAACATAAAATAAGAAATAAAACCTAAACCTAAGAAAAAAAATAAAAATAAAACTCAACTGAAAAATAAAATTAAACCTAAACCTTAACTATAAAAGTAAACTAAAATAAAATACCTAAACTAAAATAAAAAACCTAGACTAAAATAAATAAACCTAAAATAAATAAACTAAAATATAAATAAAAATAAACATTAATAAAATTGAAATAAACAAAAATTATTAAAAAAACTAAAATTAAAACAAAGAAGAAATGTTGTAAATCTGGATTTGTTCTCTAAACCAAAATTTTTAAACTAAACCTAAACCCTAAACTTAAACCCTAAACGCTAAACCCTATCTTCTAGAAACCCTAAACCCTAAACCCTAAACCCTAAAACCCTATACCTTAAACCATAATCCCTAAAACCTAAACGCTAAACACTAAACCCTAAACCCAAAAAGAAAAACCCTTAACCCTAAATCCTAAAAAGCTAAAACCTAAACCTAGACTAATTAAATCCTAAAAATAAAATAAATAAAAAAATCTAAACCAAAATAAAATGAAAACATAAACTAAAAGCTAAACCTAAGCCTAAACCTAAAAAGAAAATAAAAAATAAAAAATAAATTAAAAAAATAAATAAAAACCTAAACTATACTAAAGATATAAAAACTAAAATAAAATAAAAACTAAACCTAAAATAAAATTAAAATTAACCTAAAATAAAATAAATTTAAAACTAAATAAAATTAAATAATAAACTTAAAAATAAATAAAAAATATGATTTAAACCTTAAACTAAAAAAAACCTAAACCTAAAATTAAATAAGTAAAAAAACTTAAACCTAAACTAAAATAAAATAAATAAAACCTAAACCTAAACCTAAAATAAACTAATCCTAAACCAGAACCAAAACTAAATAAATGGAACCTAAACCTAAAATAAAACCTAAACCCTAAACTAAAAAAAACTAAACCTAAAATAAAAATAAAATAAACCTAAACTTAAATTAAAATAAAATAAACTAAAATAAATAAAACCTAAACCTAAACCTAGACCTAAACTAAAATAAATAAATAAAATAAAAATAATCCTAAATCGAAAAATAAAATCTAAAAATAAAACTAAAATGAAAACTTAAAACCTAAAGCTAAAAAAATCAAATAAAAACCTAAACCTAAGCCTAAAATTAAAAAAAGAAAACCTAAACCAAAAAAATAAAATAAAAATAAAACTAAACTAAGAAATAAACATAATCCTAAAAAAAAAACTAAAATGAAAAAATAAAACTAAAATAAATAAACCTAAAGTAAATAAGCTAAACTTAATAAAAATAAAAATAAACCTAAATCAAAATAAAAATGAACTAAACAATCATAAACCTACAAGTTTACTTAGTTTAAAAAATAAAAAAAACAAAAAAATTTAAAGAGAAAATAAAAAAAACCCTAACCCTAACCCTAAAATCTAAAATCATAAACCCTAAAGCCTAAAACATACAACCCTAAACAATAAACCCTATACCACAAACCTTAAACCCTAAACCCTAAACACTAAACCCTAATTCCTAAACCGTAAACCCTAAACCCTAAACCCCAAAAATCTAAATCTAAACTTAAACTAAATAAAACCTAAAAATAAAATAAATAAAGAAGCCTAAATCAAAATAAAATAACGAAAATACAATATAATAAAATCTAAAACTAAAACCTAAACCTAAACCTAAACATAAAAATAAAATAAAATAATAAATAAAAACTAAACTAAAATAAAATAAATAAAAACCTAAACTAAACTAAAAAATAAAATAAAGCTAAAAATAAAAAATCCAAATAAAATAAAAACTAAACATTGAATAAAAATAAAATAAAATTAAAATAAATTAAAATAAAATTAAAATAAAATAAAATAAAAACTAAATAAAAATCTAAACCAAAAAAATAAATGTAAAAATAAAACCTAAAGCTAAATAAAAAATAAATCTTAAACCCTAAACTAAAAAAACCTAAACCTAAAATTTAGAAAATAAAATAAACCTAATCCTAAACTAAAATAAACTTAAACTAAACTGAACCTAAACCCCAAACTAAATAAATTAAAATAAATAAAAAATAAACCTAAACTAAACTAAGAAAACAAAATAAACTTAAGAAAAAAAGAAAATAAAAAACTAAACTAAAATAAAAATAAAATAAACCTAAAATAATATAAAATAAAACTAAAAATAAAACCTAAACCTAAAAAAAAAAAAATAAATAAAAATAAAACCTAAACCTATAATAAAAACTTAACCTAAAATAAAATTAAACTAAACCAAAACTAAATAAAATTAAACTAAAAAAATAAAACTTAAACATACATAAACTAACTAAATAAAATAAACTAAAATAAACCTAAACTAACCTAAAAATAAAACCTAAAAACTAAACCTAAATTAAATAAAAACCTAAACCTAAATATAAAATAAAAAAATAAAACCTAATCCTAAAAAATAAAATAAAAATAAAACTAAACCAAAAAATAAACATAAACCTAAACCTAATCCTATACCTAAAAAATAAATAAACATTAAAAACCTAACCAAAAATAGATAAAGCTAAAATAAATAAACAAAACTAAATAAAAATAAAAATAAACCTAAATCAAAATAAAAAATAAGTTAAAATTAAAATAAATATAAAATAAAATAAACCTAAACATACTAGTTTGAATCTAAAAAATAAAAAATAAAAATAAAACTAGCAGAGTAAATCCTAAACTCTAAACCCTAATTTCACACAAAAACCTAATAAGACTAAACCCTAAAGCTCAGCCCTGGGTCCTAAAACCCTAATCTTACCCTGAGCCCTAACTAGAGACTTGAAGCCCAGGCACAAGGCCTAAAAACCATACCACTACCACACCCCAGACTAACTTAAAATACAAAACCCTAAACCTAGCTAAAACACTAAACCCTAAATATAAACTGAACACCTAAACCTAAACCACTAAACCCTAAAAGATAAAATAACATAAATAAGATTTAAACTAAAATAAATAACCTATAATAATAAAAATAACTGAACCTACTAAATAAAATGTTATAAAATGGACTTGGACTTGGACTGGGATGTGCTTAAAAGGAAAATACCTAAAACCTAGGCTTAAAAATATAATAAACTAAATAAACCTCAGCATAATATGACTCTAAAAAAATAAAAAGGTTAAAAACTAAACCTAAACTTAAATATTAAAAATAATAAATAAACTAAATATAAAATAAAATAAACCTAAGTAAAATAAAAAAAATTGACTAAAAAGAAAATATAAATAAATATAAACCTTAAACCAACTCTAAATGAGCCTTAAAACCTAAAAAAACCCTAAATAAAACCTTAAACCAAACCCAAAACCCTAAACCCTAAAATCCTAAACTAGCCACCAAATAATAACCTAAAAAAAAACTAAACCCTGAGCCACATAAATCCTAAATCCCAAAAACCCTAAACCATAAAATAAACACTAAATAAACACTAAACTAAAACCCTAAACCACAAAAACTATCCAAACCACAAACCATAAAAAAAACTAAATCAAAACTAAAATAACTTAAAATTAAAATAAATTAAACTAAAAAAATAAATAAAATAAATTAAATTAAAATAAATTAAAACCTAAACTTAAATAAATATAAAATAAAATTAAAATTAAAATAAATTAAAATAATGAGATGTAAAACCTAATCTAAAAAAAATAAAATAAACCTAATAATAAAAGACTTGAGTAAAATAAAATAAACATAAAAAATAAAATAATATAAACCTAGAAATAAAATAAAAAATAAAATAAAACCTAAAACCTAAAAAATAAAGCCTAAAATAAACTTAAAATAAATAAAAATAAAACCTAAACCCTAAGCTAAAAAAAACTAAACCTAAAAAAAATAAATAAAATAAAACCTAAAACCTAAAAAAAAAATTAAAATAAAACTTAAACCTAAAATAAAAAATAAAATAAATAAAAACTTAATAAAAAATATAAAATAAAAAAATAAATAAAAGATAATTAAAATGAAAATTAAAATAAAAAAAAAATAAAATAAATAAAATAAACTAAAATAAACTAAACTACTTAATTTTTTTAAAATAAAACCAAACCCTAAACCTTACACCTGCAAAACTACCTCTCAACCCTGAGCCTAAACCCTACCCTAAAGACCCTAATTAAATCTTACTGACCACAAACCCTAAAACTAAAAAAGCCTAACCCTAAACCCCACCACACCTAAACCCTAAACCCTAATAACCCTATACCAAACCTAAACCCTAAACTAAAGTAACTAAATAAGCTAAAATAAACTTAAAGCTAAAACATAATAACTAAACCTAAACCTAAACATTAAGAATGGGCAAAACCTTGATGGAAGGAACATCACTGTAAACCAAGCTCAGTCTAGATGTAGCATTGGAGGCAAAGGGAAAGGCAGCAGTTATCAGAGTGGCGGTGAGGGATCTAAAGGTGCTGGTGGATATGGAGGTGGTGGTGAGAAATGGTGATTCTGAGAAGCGATGGTGGTTATAGTGGTGGGTGGTGGCGAGAGGAGATAGGATATGATGGTGGATCCCACTACTCAGTGGGGACATTCGATGGGAGCGGGAGAATAAAGCTGATGATCTGCTAAGCTATGCTTGTGTCTTTGGTTTTGCTTGATCATTTTTATTTATGTCATCTCTTGTAAGGAAAACTTGGTGTTACTTGGTTGATGAAATCTGAAGAAATGTTGAATCAAATTCTTATGATAAAAAAAAACCAAAATATACCTACCTAAATAAAACCTAAACCCTCAACTAAACCCTAAACCACAAACCATAAAATTTAAAACTAAACCTAAGCCACTCTAAAACCTAAACCCTAAACCCCAAACCATAACCCTAAACCCTACCCTAAAAAACAAATCCTTAATAACTCTAACCCTAAATCACAAAAACCTAAACCTAAACTAAATAGACCAAAAATAAAGTAAATAATAAACCTATAATTAAAATAAAATAAATACATAAACTAAAACCAAAAATTAAACCAAAACCTAAAATAAAATAAATTAAAAGAAAATAAACTAAATAAAATAAATAAAATACTAAATTAAAATAAATAACCTAAATAAAATAAAACTAAACTTGAATAAAATAAAATAAACCTAGTAATATAAAAAAACTAAAAAACTAAACCTAAAAAATAAACCAGAAATAAAATCTAAATAAATTAAAAATAAAACCTAAAAATACAAACTATTAAAAAAAATAAAACTTTAAATAAAAATGAGATTAATAAAATAAAATAAACTAAAACCTAAACTAAAAAATAAAACATAAATAAACTAAAATAAAATAAAACTTATCTAAAATAAAATAAAATAAAATAAAAATAAAATTAAAAAAAAAAATAAAAGAAATAAAACCTAAACTAAACTAAAAAAATAAAACCTAAACATAAAAATAAAAATAAAATAAAAAACCTAAAATAAAATAAAAAAACCTAAAATAAAATAAAATAAAACTAAACCATAAACTAAAATAATCTAAACCTAAAATAAACAAAATAAAATAAACTAAACCTAAATAAATATAAACTAAACTAATAAATAAAACTTAAATCTAACCAAATAAACTATGCATATAAAACCAACACTAAAATAAAAGATAAAATAAAATAAAAAATAAATGTAAACCTAAACTAAAAAAATAAAACCTAAAAAAAACCTAAAATAAAACCTCATAAAACAAAATAAAATAAAACTAAACAACTTAAAATAAAATTAAAACTAAACAAATAAAAATAAAATAAAACTAAACTAAAATAAATAAATCCTAAAACTTAATCTAAAATAAAACATAAATAAAAATAATGAATAAAATAAATAAATAAATTAATAATAAATTAAATAAATAAACCAAATTAAATAAATAAACTTATGGGTTTGCTTAATTTAAAATAAACCTAATACAACCCTAAAACCTAAACACCAAAAAAAATCCTTGCTGACTGAGCCACAAAATAAATAAATAAATATAAACCCAAAAAGCCCTAAACTAACCTGACTTAAGCCAAGGCCTGGCTAGCCAGGCCACCACTGACCTAAACCCTGAGCCTACTGAGCTCAAAACTAATCCTAACCACTGAGCCTGGGCCAGACTGGGCCCACAAACTGAGCCACTGAGCCTACCCTGAGCCAAACCACAACCACTGAGGCACAAAATCCCTAAATAACTTTAAAATAAGATAAAATAAAATAAAAAAAAAAAAAACCTAAATAAAATATTAAAAAAACTAATTTAAAACCTAAATCTAAATCTAAAATAAAATAAAATAAAAATGAAACCAAACTAACATAAAATAAAGAAAACATAAACTATAAAAATATAAAATAAACCTAAACATAAAAACCTAAATAAAATAAAAACTAAACTTAAAATAAAATTAAAAAAAACATAAAATAAAATAAATAAAACCTTAAATTAAAGTAAAATCATAAACCTAAAAAAATAAACAAAATAAGATAAACCTAAACCTAAATAAATATAAACTAAATTAAAATAAATAAAACCTAAATCTAAACCTTAAATAACTATACATAAACCAAACAGAATAATAAATAAAATAAAACTAAAAATAAAATGTAAACTTAAAAAAAATAAATCTAAAATAAACCTAAAATAAAAAACCTAAAACTTCAACCAAAAAAATAAAATAAAACCTAAACCTAAACTTAAAAAATAAAAAATAAAACCTAAATAAATAAAAAAAAAATAAAAAATAAAACTAAACTAAAATTAAATCTAAAATCTAAAAATAAACAAATAAAATCTTAAAAAAATTAAATATAAACCAATAAATAAAATAAAAAAATAAATAAAATCTAATAAAATAATAATAAATAAATAAATAACTTGGTTTGCTTAATTTAAAAAACTAACCACTACTACTAAACCACTATACTGAGCCACTCCTGCACCCACTACCCAAACAAAATCTAAACCTGAAAAAGCCACACTAGGCCCTGACCCACTTAACCCAGGCCACAATCACTCACTAAACCACAAACCTGATCTCTCTAAACCAAAATGTCCTATAGCCTTAAACCTACCTGAGCCACTAGCCAAACCTAAGACCCTGCTGCAGATCTGAAAACTAAAACTTTAAAATAAATAAGAAGCTACCTAAATAATAAATTAAAACTTGATTTAAAACAAATCTAAATCTAAAAATAAAATAAAATAAAAAAATAAACCAAATAAAAATAAAAAAAACATAGATTAAAAAATAAAATAAAACCTAAAAGATAAAACCTAAATAAAATAAAATGTAAAAGAAATAAAATAAACTAAACTAGATAAAATAAAATAAAAAACCTAAAAAATAAATAAACCAAAATATATTTAAAGTAAAACCTAAAACCATAAACTAAAAAAATAACTTAAAAATAAATAAAATAAACTTAAACCTAAACTATAATAAACTAAAATAAAATAAAATAAAATAAAAAATAAACAAAACTAAACCTAAACCCAAAATAAACTAAAAAACCCTACTCATAATAAAATAAAACTAAAATAAACTAAATCTAAACTAAATAATAAAACCTAAAAATAAACCTAAAACAAAATTTAAAACCTAAACTTGAAAATAAAACAAAACATAAACTAAACATAAAAAATAAAAAAAATAAGAAACTAACAAAAAAAATAAAACTAATCAAAATAATAAACATAAATTTAAACTAAACAAAAAATAAACTAAAATAAAAACCTAAACTAAAATAAATTAAATTAAATAAATAAACTATAAAATAAAATAAAATAAATAATAAATAAAATAAAAAATAAAATAAATAAAATAAACTAAATAAAGCTAAACCATGGTTTGATTTTTTTTAAAATGTAAAAAAACTGGCCCCACCTACCCAACCACAAATAACCACTAACCTGACCCTAGCCACTGAGCACTAGCTAAACTAGAACTGACAGGCCCACCCTGGCCTGGGCACATGACCTGAGCCTAGATCCAAAACCTAAACCTGACCCTAAATCTGTCTACCTGGATCTGAGCCATGATGGTGACCTAAGGCCACAGGCCATGGATCTTGTCTGACACCAGGCAGATCCTGGTGAACTGACTTCTGAGAACTAGGCCACTTCCATACCACTGAGCCACAAAGACCTGAGCCAGGCTAACATTAGGCCACGGATGACCCTACCCAACCCTGACCTGACTGCACTAACCTAAACACTCTAGGCCAACTAACTACCACAAATCTAAACTTGAAATATGGCTTAACCAAATAAAACCAAATTAAAATAAACAAAAAACTAAAAATAAAAAATAAAAAAAATAAAAAAATTAAATTAAAATAAAGCAAACTAAATAATATAAAATAAGAAAATAAAAGTAAATAATATATAAATAAAAAAACCTAAAATAACTAAAATAAAATAAACCTAAAATAAAACCTAAATAATGCTAACTAAACATAAAATAAAAAATAAACCTAAAAATAAAACTAAATAAAACCTAAACTTTAAAATAAGTTACAAATAAATAAAAAATAAAATAAAATAAACTAAACCTAATTAAATTAAAAGCTAAAATAAATAAAACTAAACCTAAACTAAAAACTAAAACTAGACCTAAACCTATATAAATAAAATAAAATAAACTAAAATCAAAAACCTAAAAAATAACTTAAAAATAAACTTAACTAAACTTAAAATAAAATAAAACCTAAACTAAAAAATAAAATAAAACCTAAACTAGAAAATAAATATAAATAAAACCACAACTAAAGTCTGAACTAAAACCTAAAACTAAAAACTAAAATAAAACTAAACTAAAATAAATAAACCTAAAATTAATATAAAACAATAAAAAAATAAAAATAAACCTAACTAAAAAATAAAAATAAAATAAAACTAAAATAAATAAACTAAACTAATTTACATAACTTTAAAAGAAATAAACCTAAAATCCTAATCCCAAAACCTAAACCCTAAATCCACAAACCCTAAACCTAAACTAAACCCACAAAACCACTAAATAAAACTAGGCTTAAAAACCCTAAAATAAAACCAAAAACACTAAACCCTAAATAAACCCTAAACCTAAACCATAAACCTAAATCATAAACCCTAAGCCCCAAACCTAAACCTAGTAACTAAATAAATTAAAAAATAAACTAAACTAAATAAACTAAACAAGAATGGGAACCTTGATCAAGAACATCTATCATAGGCTCACAGATCTGGGGTGGAGGTGAAGGTGGAGGTGGTTATCGCATTCTTGGTGGGGATCAAAGGTCTTTGGTGGATATGGAGGTAGTTGTCGAGTAGTGGTGGTTATGGAGGAAGAGCGATGGAGGTTATAACCTGATGGTGAGAGGAAGATCAAGGATATGATGGTGGATCTCGCTACTCGAGAGGCTTGGGTGGTTCTGATAGGAACTAGAGAAATCAAGGAATGATTGATCTGATCTGCTGCTTATGAAACTGTGTCTTTACAGTAGAGACAGTTCTAGTTATCTAGGGTTTTTGATTTTCACTATGCATGCACATTTTCGATCTATATCATTGCTTGGGTCTTAAAAAACTTGGTGTGTTACTTGGTTGATGAAACTAAAAGGAAGAAATATTGAATATGAATTTATTCACTGCTAAAAAAACCAAAAACCCTAAACACTAAACTAAAACCTAAACCCTAAACCTAAAAACTAAACCAAAACAAACCTAAACAAAACCACCAACCCAAAACCTAAACCAAACCCTAAACCACTATAAATCCAAACCTAAAAACTAAACCTAACAAATAAACCCAAACCCTAAAACCAACCACCCAAACCTAAACCCAATAATAAAAATAAAACCTAAATAAATAAAACCTAAAATAAAAAAAAATAAAACTTACCCAAAATAAAATAAAACATAAACTAAAAAACCTAAACCTAAATAAATAAAATAAAAATAAAATTAAGATAATAAATAAAACCTAAATAAAACCTAAATAGAAATAGACTAAAACAAACTAAATAAATCTTACTAAAATAAAATAAATAAAAATAAATAAAAAAAAATCTACTTAAAATAAAATAAAATAAAATGAAAAAATAAAAAAAATCAGATTATCAACTAAAATAAACCTAAATTTAAACTTAAAATAAACTAAAATCAAAACTAAAGCTGAAAAAAAGATAAACTAAATAAACTAAAATAAAAAATAAACTTAAACCTAATAAAATAAAATAAAAAAAACTAAAAAAAATAATAAAACCAAAAGAAAATAAACTAAAAAGACTAAATAAAAAATAAAACTAAGATAAATAAACTAAAATAAATAAAATAATAAATAAAATAAAATAAACTTAAATAAATAAAGAATAAAATATAGATAAATAAAAGATAAACTAAATAAAATAAATACTTACTTGAATTAAAAAAAATTAAAAAATTAAAAAAAATTAAATAAAAAAATAACCTTCAACCCTAAACCCTAAGACTAACTAAAACCTAAACCTAAAATCCTAAACTTTAAAAACCCTAACCTAAAACCACAAAACCCTAAACCTAAATACAAACTCACAAACCACAATATAAATCTAAACCTAAAATACAACTGATAAACCCCAAACCCTAGGCCTAAACTACACCCTAAACTGAGCCATCAAAAACTTGAGCTAAACATTAACTAAAATAAAACCTAAGATAAATAAATTAAAAACTAAACCTAAATAAGATAATAAAATAAAATAAAATAAAAACTAAACTAAAATAAAATAAAATAAAATAAATAAAAAAATAAAACTAACTAAAATAAAATAAATAAAAACTTAAACTAAATAAAAAAATAAACCTAAACTAAATAAAAACAAATAAAACCTAAACTAAAATAAATAAACCTAAACCCTAAAATAAATATAAATAAATTAAAAAAATAAAATAAAACCTAAAATAAAAAAATAAAATCTTAAAATAAAAAAAAATATAAACCTAAAAATAAACCCAAAGATAAAATAAAACCAAACTAAAATAAAACATAACCTAAACTAATAATAAAAGTAAAACTAAACTTAAAAATAAAATAAAAAATAAACTAAACTAGAAAATAAGCATAAACCTAAACCTAAAAATAAAATAAAAATAAAAACCTAAATAAAATAAATAAACTAAGCTAAATAAAATAAAAGATACACTATAAAAATATAATATAAACTAAATAAAACCTAAAGCTAGGTTTGATTAAAAAAAAACCCAAACCCAATCCTAACACTAAATCCTAACCCAAACCAAGACCTAAAAAACTAAATACTAAAACTAGGCCTGTACAAAAGTAAAAAAAATATAAAACTAATCTGGTTTGCTTACCCCAAAATAAGACTAAAACTAAACTAAAACAAATAATAAAATTAAAACTAAAATAAAACCTGATAAAATAAAACTTGGACTAAAATTAAAACCCAAGCCAATAATATAGACCCCAAGATAAAATATAACTAAACTAGTAAATTAAACTATTAAAAAAATTATAAAATAATAAAAACTAAATAACATAAAACTAATAATTAAAAGAAAATAAATAAAAATAATAAAACCCTAAATAAACTAATACTAATAAAAACCCCCCCAAAAAAACTAAACCTAATAATAATAATAATAATAATAATAATAATAATAATAACTAAAATGCTAAAAATAAAATCTAATAAATAATAAATAATAAATAATAAATAACTAAAAACCTAAACCCTAAAAAACAAAATTAGTAAAAAAACCTAAATCCACAAATCTAAAAAAACTAACTATAAACTAAAAAACCTAAAAAACATAATAAACCAAAAACTAAAATAAAAACCTAAACCCATCTCACGACCCCTTCTCGTTTCGAACTCTAGCAATTCTTGAATCTCTTTCCTTTTTGTTCTCCTTCTCGATGTTTTTGTGCTTGGTTTCTAGAAATTTCATCTAGTTTGGCTTTAGATCTTCTACCTTAGGTCAATCCTTGTTTGGTTCTTAAGTGGCACCATTTTCCATGGCATCCTATTCTATAAATACTTAGGGAAAACCAAATGCTCCAACTGCTCTGGCTCAAGCTTTCGATTCTTTGGGTATAGCTAAAGCTTTTGCCTCTAAATCCTTCAAAGATGCCATATTTGGTAAGGATTCTTCAACTTCTTCCGATCTTTCTTTAAACCTAGTTCATACGACCTTCAAAGGTGTTCATGCTATTATGTGCTCTTACTAGTCAAGCCTTATGGGTATACTTTATTTGGAAAATTTTCTTTTCGGCATCCTGATGTGGAGAAATTTTGATTTTTCTATCATGATTTGAATATTTATGTTGTTTTTTTTGATTTGTTTACTAGATAGTAGACATGTGTTGATTGAATTGTCTAATGACCTTAATTATAGTCATATATTTGCTTTCCAATCTTATTATGCTAAAAAGTTTCAAATACGTATTCTTAAATGGACTCCATTTTTTGATTTTAAAATAGAATCTCCTATAGCACTAGTTTGGTTATCCTTACCTAATATTAAGGTTCACTTTGTTAATTATCAATTATTGCATGTTGTGAGTTCTATTTTGGTAGACCCTTGCAAATCAATCAAGCAAACACATCAAATCAGGCCATCGATTGCTCGGATCCTTGTTGAAATTGATGTAACAAAGAAATTTCTAAAGGGTGTGGATTGGATCGAGAAATATAGATATTTCTAGCAGGTTGAGTTTGAAAACATCCCTGCTTTCTGCAATCATTGCAAAACTCATGGGCATGATGTATTAAAATATTTTCTTCCTCATCAACATCTTCGAAAGAAAGTGGTTAAAGATCTTAAGGTTTGTGGAATAATTGGACATTTAAAAAGTGATAAAAGAAATTTCGCTTTAAATGAAAAGGATAACGGTGCTGTGAATGAAATTATTGATGTTTCTAATGATTTTCCTAATGTTTCTAATGTTGTTCCCAATGTATGTGTTAGTGATAAGCTTGTTAAAATTGCTTATGTAACTATTTTGGAGTAATGTCGGGTTTATTTGCTATTATTTATAATATTCTTAAAAATTTGCAAGTGGATGACTTTCCTATTTTAGTTTCTAATTCTAAGGAGATTTGTGATAAAGTTGATGAAAAACTTATAGAAAATGTTTCTCTTATTTTTCCAAAAAAAATTTTAAAAGAAAATCTTATTTTATCGTCTTTGAATTTGGGCAAGAATGATGGTATGGAGCTTATTGATAATGTGTAGCCAAGTTTTTATTTGGTTAATAAATCAATTTTTGGCCTTCCTCGGATGGTATTTTGCTTAGTGATAATTCTTGTTTAATGGATAATAAGGATTTATCTTATTGTCAAATGGGATCTTCTCCTAAATCTATTGTTAATAATGACGACAAAAATTTTTCTGATGATCAATCCATGGAAAATGATATTGATTTTCAAAGTATTTTTGTGAAAAGGAAAAAATAGTTTAAAAATTATCCTCCTAAAGTTTCTAGATCTACTCGATCTTCATCTTCTTTTCCTAATAAAAATTAATGTTTAACTTTCTTATTTGGAATGTGAGGGGCATTGGTACTCTTGCTGTTAGAAATAGAATTAGGAATCTTTATAGAATTTATAATGTTGGTTTCTTGGTTATTCTTGAACCTCTTTTTTTCTAAAATAATGCATGCGGCCAGGATGATTGGTTTTAGCAATTTTTATTTCAATAGCAATAATAACATTTGGTTATTTTGGAATATCTCTTTTTCTACTAATGTTATTAATTATTTTCATCAAGTTATTAATGTGGATATTTTATTTGGTTATTATCATGCTTTTGGCTCTTTTGTTTATGATGCTTGTAACAAGTTAGGGAGGAGAATTCCTTGGGATCAATTATCAAATTTTGCTTCTATTATTAATAATTCTTGGATTGTTATTGGGGATTTCAATATGGTCCTTTTTTTGAATGAAAGGAAAGGGGGTTCTCTGCCGAATTTACATTAAATAGAAGATTTTGCATATATGATTTTGGATTGTAATCTTTACGATGTTGGTTTCATTGGTTCTCAATTTACTTGGAATAATCATAGATTGTGGCGATGATTTGATCGTGCATTATTTAATAATTATTTGTTAAATTGTTAGCCTTTAACTTCGATGGAGCATCTTAGTAGAACTCTCGGATCATGCCTCTTTTGGTTTCTATTAAGGATGTTGTTCATAACAATAATGTCATTAAAATTTTGTTTTCAAAATATGTGGTTACAAGATAAAAGTTTTCTTGATGTTATTGCTTATAATTTTGTGCTCCTCTTCTCGATGATTTATGCATTTGGTATGATGAGATTTTGGCTTAAGCTTAAAAGGCTTAAGCATAATATCACTTGGTGGAATAGCATTAAAATCTTTTGATAATATCAAGAATATGGAACAAAAGGTGAAATATTTGGAAGAACTTGTTATTCTTGATTGTTCTTTCTATTCTAATCTTGAAGCTAAAGATAATCTCATTAAGTTTTGATTTGGAGGAGACTTATTGGAGACAAAAGCTGCCTCTAAGCATCTTTAGAGGAAGAGAAACACTAAATATTTTCATGCTTTGGTAATGAAAAAGAGTTCTTGGTTACATTCATAAAATCAAGAACTTTGATGGTTCTTGGCTTATCGAAAAGAGGATATATTTTCTTACTCTTAATTATTTTAAAGATCTTTTAAATTATCAACTTAAGCATTTAATCTAATCACTCTATCATCCCTTCTATTATGTCCACTTAGGATAAGCTTGGTTGCTCCTCCTTCTGATCAGGAAATTTATAATATTTTTAATGGTATGAATGTTGATTATGTTGCAAGGCTGAATGGTTACACTACTTTATTCTTTCAAAAAGCTTGGTTTATTATTAAAATTGATCTTGCTAATGCTATTAAGGATTTTTTTCAAGGGAATTCTATTCCTAAATATTTTACTAGCACTTCTATTATTCTTATTCCTAAGAAAGATAATCTAACTTTTGGAATGACTTTAGACCTATTAGTCTTTGTACTTTTTCAATAAATTGATTTCTAAAATTTTGATTAATATTAGTAAGTTTCTTCCTAAGATTATCTCTCCTAATCTTTGTGAAAGGTAGAACTATTTTAGATAACATCTTGCTTGCTCAAGAATTGATTCATGATTTGAATGTTAAAACTATAGGTGGAAACTTACTTTTTTGACATCATCGAAGCTTATGATAACATTTCTTGGGATTTTCTTAATATCATTCTTACATTATTTGGTTTTCTAATCATTTTCTTTCTTTGGTTAACAAACAATATAATTAGTTTGGTTTTCATTAGTTATCAACGGTGAAAACTTTGGTTTATTTAATTCCTCTGAAGGTATAAGACAAGGTGACCCTCTTTCTTCATCACTTTTTATTATTGTGGTTGAATATTTGTCTCGTTGGCTTAATATTTTTTAGAAGAATTCTAGTATGTATTTCAAGAATCTTGGTGGTTTGGCTATCTCTCACTTAAGCTTTGCTAATGATTTCATAATTTTTTTGTAATTGCTCGTTACATTATGTTAAAAAAGGATTTTTTAAATAAATTTGAAAATGAAAGTGGCCTTTTGATTTAATTTTCATAAATTTCTATGTTTAATAAAAAAAGGACATCACTAGTTTTTCTCATCAAAATCTTCTATTAAATATTTAGGCTCCCCTTTATATTGTGGCCATAAGAGATTCCATCTCTTTGATGAGGTAATTCATAATATTCAAAATAAAATTTCTACCATTGAATTTCATTTTTTATCTTTGGTGGTAGATTAATTGTTATTAAAAGTATTCTTTATTCTCTTCCTTTTACTTGTTGCTTAATATTGTTCCTACTTCCACGTTCTTATCAAGATTGAAAGACTTTTCAATAAGTTTTTTTTGGGCTCTAGGAATTTGGCCAAAAGGCTTCATTGGACTTCTTGGTCTAATATTTGTGGTACTATTTATGAAGGTGGTATTGGGTGCAGATCTTTAAGGGATTTTGCCAATGTTTTTTTGTATAAACTTTGGTGGAATTGTTGGAAAAATGAAAGTTTTGGGCTAAATTCATGAAATTTAAATTTTGCAAAGGTAAGCATCTTTAATTTGCAATTATAAACATGGTGACTCTATTGTTTGGAAATGGCTGTGATATTAAATGGAAAGTAGCATCTCATTTTTTTGGGGTATTAATAATGGATCTTCTTCTTTCTTTAGGTGAGATATAACTAGATGGGGATTTTTCCATTGATTCTCTTAATATGCACTCTACTTCTTCTTTGAAAGTTAGTCATTTTATTTATAATGCTGAATGGAATTTCTCTTTTTTAAATGATTTGATTCTTGATTTCATTAGTAATAACACCATTAATATTTCTATTGAAGATAAATTTTTTGATCAAATTCTTTTCAAAATTTCTAGTAATGGAGAATTTTCTTTTAAAGATACTATTGAACTCATTTTTGGAAGAGGTCATTTTAGCAATGAGAAGATCTCAAGTTCAAATAGAGATTTCCTAATTCAATATCCAAGTCACTATGCTTAGTAACTTAGGAAATGCATTTTGAGCTAAATCCAATCTACTTGGTTTGATGCAAAACCAAGTCAAATATCCAGCATAAATTAAATCAAGTAAATCAATGAAAATAAAATGGAAGTTCAAAGTCAAACTTAAAGTCAAATCTAGTCAACCTAATTGACTTAAGTGGACCCACTTGGTCAAAAGTCAACCCACTAAAATTTGACCAAATTAAATCATCAAAATATTTCAAATGATCAAATAAACATGTTGATCACAATGACAAAGAAATTTGAGTCCATTTCTCCATTGTGGGTATATTAGATTGGGTAAGTTATCCTTAAATCAAAATAATAAATTGCTACAAACCAAAACTAATGCAATCAATTTCATGGATGGGTTGAGAATCCTGCATCTATGCATTTAATAAACTCAACTCTTGAGGAATAGTGACTAATTAAACCCCTGCAACTATAATGAATTTGAAGAAGCTAACTAAAACCCAATGAAAAATGAACAAAAATTAAGGGAAGTAAAGCCCATTCTTCCTTCCCCTCTTAGCCACTCTTGTAAACAGAAATGCATAGAAATAGCAATCAGCACACTTAAGTCTTCATGCTCCAACACCTTCATATTCAAATGACACCAATAGTCAAAATAACTAAGTAGCTATTAAACCCAACCAAACTTCAAATCACTGAACCAACATATGGGATAGACAATCCTCTTAAACCTTCTGAGAATTAAGTGTTCTCCCTAACTACCATCTAAATGACAAAATGAAAATTCACCAAAGTGTCTTCTCTTTAAAGACACTTATAGCAAAATCTAACAAGCTTCCAAGTCTTGTCTAAAGGATTAGAAAAATAGCTAAGACCACATTAAAAACAGTTCTTCAAGGAGAATTGAGTTTTGTTCACCTTCATACAAAAGCCAAATAAGCTCTTTAAGTGTTCTTCATTTCAAACCACTAAAACCAAAATTTCTCAAGCCAAGGGTTTGTTTTGGAACAATTAAAATTCCTTCAAGCTTGATTTTACTCTAGATCAAAGCCAATTGTCCAACAAATTGAGGTATGATTAACATCTTTAAATGTGGTTGTGATCATTTTCAAATAAAACATGATCTTCAATAGATAAAATTATATATATGATGTGGATATCCTTCAATGATCATGTAATAATTGAAATCACTTGATTTCATGCTATAGATCATTCATAATTATTAAAAATTGACGACTCTCATAGGAAATGAAGGAGATGAGCCCTGATCGATCTATGTATTTGATGATCGGTCATCCTATGATGATTTTTTGCCCTTTAAGGAATGGTTCGATCCATAGATCTTTGATCGGATGATTCATCCGCATAATAATGGTGGCTACCACATGGGATCTACATGGACCAACCGCATGCATGATGGATCATAGATGCATCTATAATTGGGCCCTTCACTTAAAATCATTAAATACCATTATTTAATGATTTAAAATCTTATAATAGAACTTATAAAATTTATAAAAAATAAATATAAATAAATACAAATGAAAGCTCTATGGGTTCAGCTTAATGAGAGGAATCCATAGGAAATAAAATCCCTAATTTTTATTGGGTATTTTTCCCTTAATTTGGGTTAATTGAAAAACATTAAATGCAAATCACTCTCTAAATAATAATCCAATTAATTTGAAACTTTGGGGAATTGAAATTAAGCATAAACACACCTTAGATGAATTTTTAGGGATTTAATTCTCTAAATTCAAAGTGAAAATTCATATGCTTAACCTTTAAATTAATCAAATTAATTAATCCTTGAAATAATTAATTTTAATATAACAACCTTAAATCACCTAATGAACTTTGAACATTAAAACATCACTTAAACTCAATTAAACCTAAAAATCCTTAAGTTCCCGTAATTAGGTAATTAAATGAATTAAATAATTCAATTAAATAACCTGAATTTAATTAAATCATAATAAATCAACTAGTTAACCAACAATTATGAATAAACCCTCATTAGAAAGATATTTTAGTGAGGAATCTATAAAAAATAAAACCCTTAACTGAATCTCATTCAATTAGGCCTAATTTAAGTTTTAATTAAATAATTAAAACCTTAATTACTCTCTAATTATAAATCTAATCAAGATGAAACTTTGAACATTTGAAATTGGTATGTAACTTGTGAAAAAAATTTCAATCCCAATTGATCTGATTAGAAGTTGTTAATTTTCTAAATCCTTAGTATGTTAATCAAATATTAGGTTAAGAAATTAATTAATCTATTAAATTAAGTGGTAATTCAAACCAATTTCAATCAAGCAACAAAAAACTATTAAGGAACTTCTCTAAATATCCTAAGTCAATTGAAATGATCAAACTCAATCTTAAGTTAATGAAGTAAAACCTTGGGTTAACAAAATTAATTAACTTAAACCTTAAACTTTGAATCAATGAAATTTAATGAAAACACTCATCTCTAATGAATTTAAGAATGAATCTAAAACTTTGGTCAATTAAATCATCAAAAAAATTAACTTTTTAGGTTAAGCCTAATCCATGAACAAACTTAAGGTACTAATTCATATTAATGAACTTAAACTTTAACCTTACAAATCCATAATTTAATAAACTTAAATTATGAATGAAATCAAACTTTAATCTAAACTCTTTAAATTAACATGAACAAAATTCAAAATATAAATAACAATTCAAATCAAATCTAAAATTCAAAGGAAAAGAAAAATAAAACCAATCCAAACATAAACAACATCAAAAGGATTAATAGAAACTTAGGGATCTTAGTTAGACTTTTGGAAACTTTAGAATTAGGATGTTGGATGGAAAGAGCTCCATTCAAAAATGAAATCATTACATTCTTCATTCTTATCAACCTATACAACTTTAAACAAATATAAAATGGAATAAAATGAAATTAGATCTTTAAATTATTTGAATTGAAACTGCCCAAAGATAAAAATTAAACAAAATCAAACGTTGAATTGAAACTTGAACTTAAAGGAGCCTAGCAAAGCCTTACCACACTCCTCTTTTACACACACTAGATCATTTAGGTCACAAACTCTAGATCTAGGTTAGATCATTTTTAATTTTCTTTAATCTTCTATGTTGTACTTCTGTCTATGTGTATGGTTTAGGGATGCCTAGGCTTGTTTGTTCATTATGGATGTTAGGGGTATTCTTTCTAGATTTAACACTATTTTTAGGGGTTATAAAGGGATCTCTAATAAATAAATCATAAAATTGTTGTTTGCTTGCGTGCTAAAATCCCATAACATAGTAGAGGGAGTGAGTTGGCAAACAAGAATACTAATCTCATATGTTTGTGAAATATAAATTGCTTTGTGTGTATGTATTTCTAACATCTATTTCTGGGGTTTAGGATTTCTTTTGAATTTTAAATGTAAATTTGAGCTTATAATTAGGTTAGGATCTATGGGGTCTAGGATTAGCAGGAGTTGACCCAACCGGAGATGGTGCGGTCCCCAGTGGAGCCCAATGGATGTCCCAAGGAGACTTTCTAGAAAGAAGACCATAGATCTAAACTTGTAGTTCTAGTGGGTTTTATCGAAAAACGCCCATTTTCTTTCTTTAGGTACCTAGCATCAAACTTTTCTTATATAATTTAATTTGCTTGATTTATTTTGGGTGCATATGAAACAACATGCTTTTTTTTAGGTTTTTTATGTATATTTGTGTTGTGATGTATGCACGTAGGCTCGTAAGATAAACTAAATTTTTTACCCAACTAAATCAATCAAAACATAAAAATAAATACAACTCATAATCTTCATATAAAATCCTAGGCTTTAAAGAAAGATACAATATGTAGCAACCCTTTAGTTGGATGTTTTAACATCATGCATAAACCATATTATTTCACACTTGATTAAGGAAGGGCTTCCATCTTTTAGAGAACACAGGCTTGACCTTTGAAGATGGAAGAACACCTTCTTTCTGATTTTCTTATAACCTTTTCTAATTGCATGCATTAGGCATAAATTGCATTCTATGACCTAAATGAATCTTGAGTCAAAATTCATAAAACTTGGAAAATATGCATTAGTTAGATGCATCCTCCCTACATGATCTTAGGGATTAGAGTGAGTCTAGTTTCATAGATTTCTTTCCTAAAATGCAACACCCCTGCCATCTTGCTTTCATGTGACCCAACTTCATAAATTTAAAATTCGCATAGGTGGTGTTACGTAGCAGCCTTCTTCAGGCAGGTTGTAAGTCCAGAAGAGTCAAGAATAGTCTAGTTCTCTCAGGTGAGGAGAATTGCCAATGATTTCCAAGGATAGAACTAGATTGAGCATCTGACATGTGTTAGAAGCACCTGTAGACTCGGTTTTTAAGCATCCCTTTAGGAAAAAATCTTCAACCCTAGGCATTTTTGCAATCTTGTGCTACTATAATCTAAGCCCTAAATTTTTAAGAAAATGACAACTAAAAATCTAAAATTAAATCCCAAATTTGAAGCCCATTCATAGGATAGTTGAAATGTTTAGTATCCTAGTATCAATACTTTTCCTACTCTTTTCCATTTGACTCTTGAAAATGACTCTCTCCAATTTGGACCTCACCCAATTGAATTTCCAAAATCAATCTATGAAAGCTACATTAGTAGTCTTTAGAAATAACCATGTATTTCTTTAATCAGTATTCTTAAGAAGAGACCCTTCCTAAGATGTAATTAACTATAGAGGCTTACCTTTATAGGGAACCATGATCCCAAGATAAAATAAACCTTGTTCTACCTTTCCATGTAGTTCAGGAAAAATACTCTGGTACGTGAAAGACCCATTAGCCTTAGGAGTCTTTTATTGAAATGATTGAATCCATTATGGGAGCATGTTTATCTTTGGATAATATGTTTATTCTTTAATGTCATATTTGGTCATCTAAATAAAATATTCTAAACTCTATGTGGTGTCATTTCTTTTCTCTATTCTAAAAACACCAACATATTTTTTTGACTTCAGGGATTGGTTCTCTCTCCATCTTTAGAAGTAAAGGGTTATTTCTATATATCGACATGTACTAGTGCCACTCACGTCAAACCTTTCTTTCCATTGGATACCTCTCCATTTCATTCTTGGTTGAGCCTATCCAACATCTTGGATAGAGGTTCTAGAACTCTTCATTTGTCATAGCTAAATGATTTGGTCCTAGAACCAAATCTTGAAATAAAATGACAGAAATAAATGAAAACCAAGTCATTTTTATTAAGACCTAAATCTAGTCAAGATAGATTTGAAACCATTCCAATATGGAAAAGAAATGTTAAATTTAAAAATGTATGAAAAGTACTTCAAAATTTGAAAAGCAGATGTTCAAAAATAAAGTCTCGAAGTTAAACTTATCCTTGATCTTACTTTGGCTTTGTACTAGAGCTAAAGATAATCAAGATAGGGTCCTTGAATGGATACCCTGTTTTACTACATTCAAAGATGGATAAGGATGTAGATTGAAGCAGTTCCTTCAAATCAGAAAATCTAAATCAAAAGGTAGCATAGTTATGCTATTGCCCCTTTACCCACGATTGAAGTTAGAATTGCATTATAAAAAAAGGATAAAAACAAAAATCATCTCAAAAAGAAAATGCCTTATTCACCTTAGGTAGAGGTTGATTAAGGAAATAAATGTGAATCCTCTATTTCTATAGAAGAAAATTTTACATAAATGCAAATCGGCATTAATCTCAATTCATTTCCACAAGTCCACTAAAATATTGGAAAATCAGTTGTTCAAGCTAATTGGCCAAATCTAAGAAGTGACTTGGAGGTAACCCTCTTTTAGACCTTTTCAAAACCTTAAATTCTTAAGAGCTTAGGAGTGAGTCAAAAGAGGAAGATGAAATTACATAAGCAAAAAAAAAAAAGTGAAAGGATTCACTTTCTAATCAATCAATAGAAGAAAAGAGGGTAGCGAAGAGAATTCTAATTCTCGATAAAGTTGAAATGAATGAAATTTAAACTAATAAATTTAAATCAACTTCCTTAATGAGAGTTTCCTCTCATTAAATGAAATGATATTTCATGAATGGCTTTAATTAATTATAAAGCTAAATCATGAAGAAAAATAAATGAAGAGTTTAATCCTTCTAAATAAATCATGATCTTAGGATTGGGTCCTAAGGGTGATATTTCTATCTCAGTAAAATATGAAACTTTTATCTCTAATTAGTTGATAGATAAATCACTTAGGACATTGTCAATCCAAATGAATGAAGAAAGCCTTAGTTTTCTCTATTCATAGACTAAGCCATTATATGCTTTCAATACAAAGTGAACCTAAGGAGAATCCTTTGCAATGTCTTATGACCTATTTGAAATTGTCTTAATGTCAAGTATGGTGGTCAAAGATTTCATTGCAAGCTGAGATTACCTTTAATCTTATATGTGCTATAAAATAATGCAAATCAAACTTGACTTTCTAATAACATAGCATATACCCTAGAGGGTCCTCTTTTAAATGATGATCCTTTAAATGAATAGATCATGAGGTCTATTGATCTATTGAGGATAGAGTTAGACCTACCTTCCCTACATATCAAAAGGAAATTCTTGAAATCAAATTCAAAATGGTAGAGTTATACCACCTCAAATGACATTAAAAGAAATGGCAAATGAGTCATCTTCAAAATGATGTCTTGCCCATCTTAGAAGTTGCTTGCAAAATCAAGCATCATAATGCTCTATTAAAAAACAATATGAAATATGAAATAAAATAAAAAAAATGAAAAAGAAATGAAAGTAAAGCAAGGCATTACATAATCATGAAATTTGCTTACTTAACTATAAGCAACTTCGATGTGGTATTCCACTATGAAAAGGTTCTAGGGTTATCTTCTATGACAAAGATAGACTCCTAAGAACTTATTGACATTTTTAATGTGGAAAATTCAAAGAAGAAAATCTCCAAACCACTTGTTGATCCAGGTGCATTGGTCAACATTAATTATAAAATGAAATTGAATTTATATATATTCTATAATCGCTTTGATAAGATGGTGCCATATAAATTCAATCAAATAAAGAAAGTAATTTTTAGCTTCATGAAAATTCAATCTTGAAAACTCAACCTAGAAAAAGAACTTAGTCTCAATCACATTTTTGATTGAAGACAAAAATTCAAACATGAAAAAGAGCAACTTAGGAATTCATGAAACATCTTTAAATGCTCTTGGATGGTCCTATCCAGAATAAGAAAAAGAAGGGAATCAAATGGAAAAAAAAAAGAAGAAACATATTGATTATTGAAGGATGTTCATATTCATCCTAAAGTGTTGAGTCTTTAGGAATATCATTGCTACTCTAAATGACCTCACTACATATTTGATTCCATTAGAAAATTTTGATTTAGAAGTGTAAAGTTTTCAAGGAAGTATGCCAATCTTAAAACTCCACTAAATAATTTTGAATTCATAAGTGTAACATCTTTAGAAAGTCATTTTACCAATTTTAAATGGCTTTACTAGATTTGTTGTTCCATGAAAAGATGAAAAGAAATAGAAATGTTGGATCATATTATATGATCAATCAAGCAAAGACTTGAATCATATCAAAAGTCAATCATTATAATGTTGTATTTGGACAAAAGTCAAATACATCAAATTTCCTAACAAATCATTTAGTGGAGTCATTTCATAAAGAGTGAAATGTTATGGAAATGAGTTAAATACATCTATCTTCTTAGTGAATCTTGGTAACTAGGAAAATTACCAAATGTAACCTTTCATAAAGAAATGAAATCAAATATTACGAAAGAAAGAAAGAAAAGTAAAGGGATGGAAGGACTATATCCAAGAGCAAAAGAATGAAGTCTAAAATTTCTAAGCATGTGAACATTTTTGACTTTAAAATTCTCCACATCAAAATAAAATGGTAGGGTTAGAAGTTAAAAATTGTCCCTAGCTAAACAAAAATAATCAGATATCTCATGCTTTGTAATTTTAGCCTTTTCCATGATTGGGTGAGCTCACTTGGCAGGTTAAACAAAAAGATAGTGGATCTTTTTTTTTGAAGTCCATATATTTTTGAATGTCAAAGGTCCCATTGAGTATACTCGATTCCATTACAAATGAAGTAAAATACCCAATGTAAATGGACATTTTAACTTCAAACTTCTCCACATCAAAAAATAAAGTGGTAGGGTTAGAAGTCAAAAAATTGTCCCTAAACAAAAAAAATAATATCTCATACTTTATCATTTTAGCCTTTGCCATGATTGGGTGAGCTCGCTTGTTGGTTAAAAGAAAGATAGTGGATCTTCTTTTCAGGGTCCATATCCTTTGTATGGCAAAGATCTCATTGAGTATACTTTGTTTCCATTACAAGTGGTCTATAACCATAAACAAGAAAAGTTATGGAATCATAGAGCCATTGCATGATAAAAAGCTTAAGTAGTTTGGGTCCTAACTTTCTTTTCAAAAGGCACTCTAGTACAATGCATGAATTTTGTTTAGATGTGTCTAGAGATTTATATAGTCTTCAAGTTTGGGATGCACCCTTAGAATTTGAAGAAAAATCCCATTCCACAATTGACAAGTTGATATCAATGATCTAACTCTTTAATGAGTTAGCTATTGATGGCTTGATCAACCTATCTTTTGGGTTTAAAGACTACTTTATCTAGAAATAAATTGAATTGTTCTCCAGATTAGCAATCTATAAACTTAAGCTTGATGCCATTTTTATAAACTAAGTCCCTTGACAATTGTGGTCAAATTCCAAAAGAAAAAAAAATTTTTGCTAAACGAAAAGCTAGAAAATGATTGATGTACATGAGAAGAAAACTTTCTTCTTGGTAAGCTAACATCATTATATGACCCACATCCTAGGACTAGGGTAGAATCTTTACCTTGAAAATGGGTTCATATTACCCATTTTTCATTTTAAAATCAAAAAAAGGTTTCATGCATAAGATTATCCTTCTTAAGGATAACTTATCTAAATTGTCAAATTAAAATAATTCTAGAAAAGAATTGAAAGCATATGATATGACATTCAAAATCCTTACAAGAATGTTCTATTATAGAGTCATATCATTCAATCTCAAAATATTTGGGGCAATTTAGCAAAAGGTCATGATCAAGATTTCTTATAATCCCACTTTCAATTAGGTTGAGGGTTATATTGAAAATCTTGCCAAAGAAGAAAAGAAAATAAAAGAAACATCAATATGATTTGAAGAACAATCTTATTACTACATATAGAGTCTTGAAATTTTTTTTGAAGTAATTTCAAAGAAGTAAAATATAGAAGGATCAAAAATAAAAAAAATGAATCAAAGATAGTTATGAAATTTCATTTCATATATCCTTTTAAAGAATAATAAATTAACTAAAGAAATTCAATTTCAAACTTATTAGGAGAATCTTAATTTTTTTAATAAGTTAATCCTTTCAATTTCTTTATTGATTAGGGATAAAATTTTTGTCTCTATGAGAATCCAAAAGATTATCTTGATTCTCATTCACTTTGGAAAGCTTTAAAGGAATCTTTTGATCTCTATTGATCCCAAGAGAATGCCTATAAGTTGTTGATTCATGTCAAAAGCAAAATTACATACATGTCCAAACAAAAAGAAAAAAAATTACATTTGAGAAGCACCGGTTGACTTTGGTTCTTACTACCTAAAGAACTACATGCAAGCTCAAAAAGATAGAATTCTCAGGTTAGTACCCTATGATGTCTTGCCTTCAATGACATGGACATCTAGCATGGTTCATTGTAACTTTGAGATGAAAAAAAGAAAGAAAAATGATGAACTTCTATGCTCATGGCATAGTAAAGCATTGGGTCCAAAATATACCCAAATCCTCCTTCAAAAAAATAAATTCCAACTCTTTGAAACCTTCTTCACTAAACTTCTTCATGTGTAAGGAGTATTAGTGAAATCAAGAAAAACAAACCTTCCATCACCCTTTCATCAAGTTAGGAGATTAAGTAAAGATCAAGTTCATGAAACTCTTACTTATTAGTCAAAACTTTGGGATTAGAGTAAGTCACTTTGACCCATCATTCATATCACCTATAAGGTGAGCAAGCCTTGTGTCACCTTTCTACATGACTTGAGATGGGAGCAAGCCCTTTGGCACCTTTCTCATGTGTCTAGGTTTGGAGTAAGCCTTGTGCACCATTCCCATGAAAACTATCTTTAGGTTTGGAGCAAGCCCTTTGGTAACCATTCCTAGTTTCATAGGTTTGGAGCAAGCCCCCATTGGCACCATTCCTATTGTGTACATGATTGGATCAAGTCATTGTGACTCTTTTCATGTTATACAATTAGATTGGATTGTCTTTCCAACCCTTTTTAATAGCCAAAAGATGTAAGTCCCCTGCATCCTACTTTTGTGTGTGATTGGATCAAGTCATTGTGACCCCTTTCATGTTACAGCTATTTAGATTGGATCAAGTCTTTAGGACCCCTTTTTTAGAGAAAGATATAAGTCCCCTAGTCAAATTCTTTCTAAACACTCGAGTAAGTCCCTAGGCATATCCTACTATTGTGTACATTATTGGATCAAGTCATTGTGACCCTTTCATGTTACACTATTTAGATTGGATCAAGTCTTTATGACCCCTTTCTAATAGCGAGAAATATGTAAGTCCCTTAATTTTTCTAAACATCTAAAAGTCCCCGATTACTATTGTGTACATGATTGGATGAAGTCATTGTTACCCCTTTCATGTTACACAAGCTATTAGATTGGTTCAAGTCTTTGTGACTTCATTTTAATAACCAGAAAGATGTAAGTCCTTAGTTAGCATTCTTTCTAAATCTAGGAGTAAGTCCCCGGTTGGCATCCTATTTTGAGGATTGGATCATGTCTTTAAGGACCCCTCCTCTTTTAGCTAATTAGATGGATCAATCCCTTAATGACCCCATTTAGCTAATCGAAAAAAAGTAAGTCCTGCATTCTTTCTAATGAAGTAAGTTCCTCTACATTCTTTTAATTAAGTAAGAGTAAGTCCCCACTCACATCTACATAAGTGTAACTTGGCATCTTTTTGAGGATTGGATCATGTCTTTAAGGACCCTTTCTCTTTTCAACTAATTAAGATGGATTATGCCTTAATGACCCCATCTTATTATCATCAAGATTAAGTCCCAGTTGTCATTCTATTTTTGAGGGTTGGATCATGTCTTTAAGGACCCTTTTCTCTTTTCTAATTTGGATAGATCATGCCCTTATGACCATCTTATTATTAATCAAAAGATGTAAGTCCCTGGCATTCTTTCTAATAAGATGTAAGTTCCCTGATTCTTCTAACCAAATAAAGTAAGTTCCCTAGTTGGCATCCTATTCAAATTTCTATGGAATGGAACCAATCATTGAAGGCCCATTTCTTTGGACTACTCAAATAGGATTAAGTCCAACCTATTTTAGTAGTCAAGTGGATTATCAAGCATTTCAAGCCTCTTCTCCCTGATAGCTTTTGAGGATTGGATCATGTCTTTAAAGACCCTCTCTCTCTTTAGCTAACTAGGATGGAGCCATGACCCCATCTTATTAGCTAATCACATGGATCACCACTATTCTATTTTAAGAGTAAGTCCCTTTGAGCATAGTGATTGCATTGGAATTGATCATTCTTTGATTCCATTCCCATCCTAGAACTTAATGAAGTTAAGTTTCTGGAATGAATCACACCTCAAAAGAAAGATAGGTATACATATACCTATATTTCACAAAAAAACCTAAATAGAAAATCAAATCAAAAATCAAAATCATTGGAACCCCAAGCTTATGGTTGTATGTTGATCAATGTGAACATATGTAATTATATTGAAGATCCACTACACATATTGGGGTCCAATTGTTGACCTCATTTTGGAAGTGGTCATTTTAGCAATGAGAAGATCTAAAGTGCAAATAGAGATTTTCTAATTCAATATCCAAGCCACTATGCTTAGTAACTTAGGAAATGCATTTTGAGCTAAATCCAATCTACTTAGTTTGATGCAAAACCAAGTCAAATATCCAACATAAATTAAATAAATTAAGTCAATGAAAAAAAATTTGAAGTTCAAAGTCAAACCTAAAGTCAACTCTAGTCAACCTAGGATTGACTTAAGTGAGCCCACTTGGTCAAAAAGTCAACCCACTAAAATTTGACCAAATTAAATCATCAAAATATTTCAAATGATCAAATAACATGTTTGATCAATAACAAAAGAAAATTGAGTCCATTGAGTAGATTAGGCATGTTAAATCCTTAAATCAAAATAACCTAAATTACATTAAACTCAAACCCAAGGAAAAACAAATCACTTTCAACCAATGCATATGGGATGGAGACTAATCCTCTTAAGCCTTGCTAATGAGGGAATTAAGTGCTAATTAATCTCTCCTAAGCCAGGAACTAAATGACAAAACCCAAAATGAATTAAAAAATTCACCAATGGAAGGTAAAATCCATTTTCCTTCCTATCTTCCCTTTTTAGACACTTGTAAAGGCGGGGATCCTAGCAAGCTTCAAGCTCTCTTCATGCCCCCTAGTTGACCAAGGATTAGCCAAAAGAGCTTTAAAGCTCACACATAGCTCAGATACACTCTTCCCAAGGAGAAAAGTTCCCTTCACCTTACATCCAAACTGAAGCCAAATGAAAGCTCTTCCCCTCCCAAGTGTTCTTAACCATTGCAAACCACCAAAGCTAAAATTTTCAAAGTTGGTCTAGGGAATAATCATAAGGAATTAACCCAATTCCTTTTGGCAAGCAAGTTGATTCAAGGTTAGAAGCTCTGGAACAATTCAAGCCAATCATCCAACAATTGAGGTATGCCATTAACAAGCTTGAGTTTTCTTAAGAATTATTGTGGTCATTTTCAAACAAAATGTGATCTTCAATAAGATCAAACCATATATGATCATAGGATATCCTTCAACGATCATGCAATTAGAATCACTTGATTTTCTCTAGATCATTCACAATTAGCAAAGTACTATGAATGGCTCTCGCTCCCACAGAAATGAAGGAAGCTCTGCCATCAATCCATGTATTTGGATTGGGTGGTCTAGGACCGGATGATTTTCCTTTAGAACGAGATCGATCGGACTAAGATCTTTAATCGAGCGATCAAGATCATCATAACCACCGCAGGATCCGGCTCCCATGGGACCTGGACCAACTGCTGCCACATGATGGGGCGTGCCATGCGACACAGCCCTTCACTTCACAAAACAATTGTTATTTAATGGTTTAAAATAATTAAAAAATTAATAGAATCTTAAAAATTCATAGAAAATAAATATAAATAAAAAATACAAATGAAAGCTCTATGAATTCATCTTGATGAGAGGAATCCATAGAAATTAAAATCCTTAATTTTTATTTGGTATTTTTTGCATAATTTGGGTTAATTAAAAACTTAAACACTAATTACTCTCTAATTAATAATCTAATTAATTTCAAACTTTGGGAAATGAAATTAAGCATAAAACATACCTTAGATGAATTTTTGGGGATTTAATTCTCTGAATTCAAAGGAAATTGAAATTTAATATGCTTAACCTTTAAATTAATCAAATTAATTAATCCTTAATGAAATAATTAGGGAATTTTAATCTAACAACCTTAAATCACCCTAATGAACTTCAGTGAACATTAAAACATCACTTAAACTCAATTAAACCTAAAAATCCTTAAATTGACCTAATTAGGTAATTCAATGAATTAAATAAGTCAATTAAATAACTGAAATTTAATTAAATCATAGTAAATCAACCAGTTAACCAAAAATTATGAAAAAACCCTCATTGGAAAGATATTTTAGTGAGTAATTTATAAAAAATAAAACTCTTAACTGAATCTAATTGAATTAGGCCTAATTTGGGTTTTAATTAAATAATTAAAACCTTAATTACATCCCTAATTACAAATCTAATCAAAATGAAACTTTGAAAATTTGAAATTAGCATGTTGCCAAAAAATTTTCAATCCCAATTGATCTATGGATTAGAAGTTGTTAATTTTTTTTTAAATCCTTGGGTCAATGTTAATCAAATATTGGGTTAAGGAAATTAATCTATTAAATTAAATGGTAATTCAAATCAATTTCAATCAAACATCAAAAAAATTTAAGGAACTTCTCTAAATATTCTAAGTCAATTGAAGTGATCAAACTCAATCTTAAGTTAATGAAAAAAACCTTAGGTTAACAATTATTAATTAACTTCAAACTTTGAATCAATGAAATTTAATGAAAAAACTCATCTTTAATGAATTTAAGAATGAATCTAAAACTTTGGCCAATTAAATCAGATCAAATAATAACTTTAGGTTAAGCCAAATCCATGAAAAACTTTAGGTACTAATTCATATTAATGAACTTAAACTTTAAGCTTACAAATCTATGATTTAATTAACTTAAATTAAATTGAATGAAATCAAACTTTAATCTAAACTCTTTAAATTAACATCACCAAATCAAATGACCCATATAGCTTATTTCAAAATGAAACAAATCAAACAAATAAAATCAAACAAAGCAATTCAAACAAATGAAATAACTCAAATCAAATCTAAAATTCAAAGGAAAAGAAACATAAAACCAATCCAAACATAAACAACATCAAAAGGATTAATTAAAACTTAAGGATCTTAGTTAGACTTTTGGAAACTTCATTAAATTGGATGTTGAATGGAAGAGTGCCATCCAAAAATGGAATCATTCCATTCTTTATTCTTGAAATCCTATACAACCTTAAAAAAATAAAATGGAATAAAAATGAATTTGGATCATTAAATTATTTGAATTGAAATTGCCCAATGGTAAAAATTAAACAAAATCAAATGTTAAATTGAAACATTAACTTAAAGGAGACTAGCAAAGCTTTACCACACAAACTCCTCTTTTATACACACTAGATCATTTAGGTCATGGACTCTAGATCTAGGTTAGATCGTTCTGTAATTTTTTTTAATCTTATGTTGTACTTCACATGTCTGTGGTGTATTGCTTTAGGGGATGTCAACTTGTTAGTTAGACTGGATGTTAGGGCATTCTTTCTAGATTTAACACTATTTTTTGCAAGGGGTTGTGCTAAGGGATCACTGTAATAAATAAATCATAAAATTGTTGTTTGCTTGCAGGTGCTAAAAATCCTTTAACATAGTCCATAAAATAGGTGGGCAGCAAGCAATTAATGCTAAGCCCATATGTTTGTGAAATATAAAGTGCTTTGTGTGTGTGTATTTCCAAACATTTATTTCTTGGGTGTAGGATTTCTTTTAAATTTTAAATGTAAATTTGAGCATAGAATTAGGTTAGGATCTATGGTCTAGGATTAGCGAGTGACCCAACAGGAGATGGTGTAGTGGTCCCCTGTGGGGATGATGTCCCTAAAGAAAGAGACTTTCAAGAAGACCCATAGATCTAAACTTGTAGTTCTAGTGGGTTGTATATAAGGGTAAATCGCCCATTTTTCTTTCTTACGGTGTCCAGATTGCATCGACCTTTTCTTAGATAATTTAATTTGGCTTGATTTATTTTGGGTGTGCAATAAAAACAACATGCTTTTTCTAGGTTTCTTGTTGTGCTATGTGTATGCTATGATGTATGCCTAGATGGGCTCATAGGATAAACTAAATTTTTACCAACTCTAAATCAAAATATATAAATAAATGTAATTCATAATCTTCATATAAAAGCCTAGGCATTAAAGTAAGATAAAATATGTAGCAACCCCTTAGTTGGATGTTTTAACATCATGCATAAATTATATTGTTTCACTCTTGATTAAGGAAGGGCTTCCATCTTTGCCAGAGAAATTGGGCTTGACCTTTGAGAGCCTATGATGGAAGAACACCTTCTTCCGATTTGACCCATAACCTTTTTTGCATACATTAGGCATAAATTGCATTCTTTTGACCTAAATGAATCTTGAGTCAAAATTCATAAAACTAGAAAATATGCATTAGTTAGATGCATCATTACATGATCTTAGGGATTAGGTGAGTCTAGTTTCATAGATTTCTTTTCAAAATGCAGCCCCATCTTGCATTCATGTGACGACTTCATAAATTTAAAATATGCTTAGGTGGTGTTAGTTGGTAGCCTCTTTGGCGGTTGTAAGTCTAGAAGTCAGAATAGGCTAGTTCCCTTAGTGAGAGAATGGCCAATGATTTCCAAGAACTAGGTCGAGCATCGACATGTGTCGAAGCACTGTGACTAGGTTAAGCATCCTTTTAGGAATAAGTCTTCAACCCTAGGCATTTCTACAATCTTATCTGAATCTAAGCCTAGATTTCTAAGAAAATGACAACTAAAAATCTAAAATTAAATCCCAAATTTGAAGCCCATAGGATAGTTGAAATGTCTGGTATCCCAATATCAATAGGCATTTCCTACTCTTTCCCATTTGACTCTTGAAAATGACTCTCTCCAATTTGGACCTCTCCCAATTGAATTTCCAAAAAATCAATCCTTTGAAAGCTACCTTAGTAGTCTTTAGGAATAACCTTTTATTTCTTTAATCAAGAGTATTCTTAGGAAGAGAATCTTCCTAAGATGTAATTAACTATCGAGGCTTGCCTTTATAGGAAACCATGATCCCAAGATAAAATAAACCCTGTTCTACCTTTCCATGTAGTTTAGGGAAAATACTCTAGTACACGAAAGGCCCATTAGCCTTAGGAGTCTTTTTGAAATGATAGAATCCATTACAAGAGCATGTTTATCTTTTGAGATAATATGTTTATTCCTTAATGTATTTGGTCATCTAAATAAAATATTTCTAAACTCTATGTGGTGTCATTTCTTTTCTCTATTCTAGAGAAAACACCAATAGATACTTGGCACTATATTAGAGTTAAAAAAATCCTCTTCTCCTATTTTCCTTAAAATTGGGAATAATATTATTCCTACTTTTTATTCTATTCTTGCATGGAGAATTTTGAGGGATTGTATTGCTATTGATTCTTTACTCTTAAACAAAGGTTTTATCCACCCTTTAAATGCATGTGTTGCTATCATATTGAGAATGTTAGTCATGTTTTTGTTAATGGTGCCATTATGTCTAAAGTTTGGAGTTGGTATGAGGATTTATTTAAATTAAGTTGTTTTAATGGTAATTTAACTTTAATGCAACTTCTTGACTCTTATTTTCTTAATCTTTGTTAAAGGGCATATCAAAATTGTGGTGGCTATTAACTTTGATTTGGTTTATTTGGCTTGAAAAAATGATGCTAAGCATCATAATGTACTATGAATTATAAGAGGAATATTGCTAGGACTATAGATAAGCTTTTTTTTCTTTACATAAGGGCTGCTCTTCTTAGTAGTACTAATTTTAGAGGTTGCAAGTTTCTTGCCTCTAAATTGGGTATCAGTTTTTTTTATTGTGACTTGTCTCCAGATTATAAAATTATTCATTGGATTAAGCCTCTTAATTGTTGTATTAAATTTAATACTAATGGCTCTGTTGCATAGAACAAGTTGAGTTGTGGTGGTATTTTTAGAAAAAATCTTGGGAATATTATCTTGGCTTTTTCCACTCCTCAATCTACTAATTATTATTTTTTTGAATTATTGGTTGTTTATCATGCTTTTAAGCTTTGTTTGTATAGAAATTTTCATAATATTTGGTTGGAATCTGATTCTGAGATGGTTGTTGCTATGATCAATTCTAACCATAAGGGTAATGCTGAGATTTTTTATTAAATTAGAAATATTAAAGCTATTATCTCTAAACTTTCTTTTAAAATTACTCATATTTTAAGAGAAGGTAAAGCTTGTGTGGATTTCTTAGCTGGTTTGGGTTGTAATCTCTCAGATTTTACTTTGTTTACCAATGTGAATATTTTTAAGAAATTAAGAGGGTTATCTAATTTAGATAAATCTAATTTTTCTTATGTTAGATTTTCTTAGATTTTTTTCTTGCTTTCCTATTGGTGGTTTTCTTGGGGCTTCTATTTAGGAGCTTCTGGTGGTTTTGGTTTGTTTGATTATTGTTGGCTCCTATTCTTTCTTGGACACTTTCTATTCTTATTTTATTCTTGTATTTTATAGGTTGGAATGCTAGCTTTAGCTATTTTGGTTATCAGGCTATTGTCGATTGTTCCTGTTACTTTTATTGTGGTATCTCTTGTGGCTTTATTTTTTTTGGCTTTTGGTTGGTTGGTTGGCTTTTTCTGGGCTTTGTGGTTGGTCTCCTTAAGCTTCTTAGTTTTGGGTGCCTTCTCTAGATGTGATGTTGGATGTGCTTCTCTTCCTTCTATTTCATTTTAGCAGGTTGGGCTGGTTTGGTTTTGGGTGTGTTACTTTCCTTTGTGGCTTTGGTGGTTATGTTGTTACTTATTTTGGTTGGTGGTTACTGTGGTCTTTTTTGGTTTCTTTAGTCTGGTTGGAGTTGGTGAGCTTGCTGGTTGCTTCTCTTCTTCCCCCCTTGCTTTTGTTTTTGATATTTCCTTCTTGGTTGGTGACTTTATTTCTTTCTCCTACTACTTTTGGGTGGTTGGATGGTTGTGCTAGCTTGGAATTTTTTCTTTGTTGGCTCAGTTTTTTCTATTGCGATTGGTGTCTATTGTTGTTCATTTTTGGTGGTTGGTTCTAGATCTTTATTGGTTATTAGTGTGTGCTTAGGTGCTGTTGTGAGGTTTGTTGGCTATGATGGCTAGATTGTTTACTCTTTTTTGTTGGTTGGTGGCATTTTTTTTGTAACCCTCCTTTGAGTTTGGCTACTCACAAATTTTTTTGTTCTAAGTTTGTGATTGATCCGAGCCTTTTCTTTAGCTTTTCTTCATTTCTCTTTATGTCATTTATTTTATTTTAATTGTGCTTATCTCTGCTTTAGTTTTCCTCTGAGGTTTCCTTCATTTGCTCTTGGGTCTCTTGTGGTATCTAACACCGCTAGATTTATGTTGTAGCTATTCATTTTTTAGTTTTCCTTTGGCTTTATTTTCTTTGTATTAATTATAAGATTTTCTCTTTTGTCTTTCTAGCTCTTTGAGCGAGTCTTTGAGATTTATCCCCTTTAAGGACATTGTATCCATCACTTTTGGTAATAAAATTCTCCCCAAAAAACCCCAAACCCAAAAAACCCTAAACCCTAACCCTAAACCCTAAACCCTAAACCCTAACCACACTAAACCCTCCTAAACCCTAAACCATAAACCCTAAACCATACATAAACAATCTCCCTAAAAAACCTAAAACCTAAACTAAAAATAAATAAATAAAATAAAATAATAAAATAAATTAAAACTAAGCTAAACATAAACCTAAACCTAAAAATAAAATAAAAAAAATAAACCTAAACTAAATAAAATAAAATAAACTTAGATAAAATAACCTCTAAAAATAAAACTAAACATGAAATAAAAGAAAATAAACCTAAAGAAAATAAAACCTAAACCTAAAAATAAACCTAAAAATAAAACTAAAACTTGGATAAACTAAAAAAAACTAAACCTAAAATAAAAAAAAACAAAATATAAAATGTTAAACCTAAAAATAAAATAAACTAAACTAAAATAAATAAAATTTAAACCTAAACTAAATAAATAAAATAAACTAAAATAAAAGACTAAAAATAAATCCTAAAATAAACCTAAAATAAAACTTAAACCTAAACCAAAAAATAAAATAAACTTAAACCTAAAATAAAAATAAAACCTAAAACTATAAAATAAAATAAAATAAAACTGTAAAAAAATAAACTAAACTTAAATAAAATAAACTTAAATAAAATATATAAAATAAATAAACCTTAAATAAATAAACTAAATAAAAATAAAAATAAACTTAAGTAAAATAAAAAAAAAATAAACTAAAATAAATAAAATTAAATTAAAAATAGTAAATAAACCTACCTCTTTGGTTTACTAAATTTTCTTTTTTTAAAAAAAATAAACCCTAAATCACCCTAAACCCAAAACTAAACCCTAAACCTACAACCTAAACCTGAACACTAAACCTAAATAAAGAAAACCCTAAACCCCAAACCCTAAACCCTAACCTAAACCCAAACCAAACCCCAAACCTAAACCTAAACCTAAAGTAACTAAATAAATTAAAAAATAAACCTAAAGACTAAACCTAATGAACTAAACCTAAATCTAAACCCTAAGCATGGGCAGAACATCACGTTAACTAGCTCAGTCTAGATATGGGTGGATATGGAGGTGGTGAGTGATTGGTGGTTATAGAGGCGAGGAGGAGGCGAGAGGTTACAAGCAGTGGTTATGGGGAGAGAGATCGGGGATATTATGGTGGATTCCGCTACTCGAGAGGCCAGGGTGGTTATGATGGGAACCAAGAAAACTGAAGAATAGTCGATCCAATCTACTACTTATGGAACTATGTCTTTATAGTAGAGATAATTTTAGTTATCTAGGGTTTTGATTTTTTGTATGTGCTCATTTTTATCTATGCCACTTGTGTCTTAGAAAACATGTGTGTTACTTGGTTGATGAAATCAAAATAAAGAAATGTTGAATCTAAATTTATCTCTATTAAAAAACTAAAACCCTAAAAACTAAACTAAAACTTGAACCCAAAACCTAAAAAGCTAAATCTAAACCAAAACCTAAAAACCAAAACAAATAAACACTCTAA
Organism: Cymbidium sinense; assembly: GCA_021442155.1. Classification (NCBI taxonomy): domain Eukaryota; kingdom Viridiplantae; phylum Streptophyta; class Magnoliopsida; order Asparagales; family Orchidaceae; genus Cymbidium; species Cymbidium sinense. Next base: position 71,902 of record JAKCPB010001409.1, on the reverse strand, counting down.
ACCCTATACAAACCAAACCTAATCCAAACCCTAAACCCTAAACCTTAAACCTAACCTGACAGCCCAAAACCAAACCCCTGAAAATAAACCCTAAACTAACTTAACCTTAAAACCTAAAATCTCTCTCTAAAGCTAAATCTAAAACCCTAAACTTTAAACCCTAAATAACCCCTAGCTGCTCTAAATCATAAATTTTAAAAATGAAAACTAAAATGCAAACCTGAAACCCTAAAGCCTAACTCTTCCCCAACTCCCAGCTCTAAATTTAACTAACCAGCCTTAATCCCAACCTAACTTAAACCACCCAAAAACCTCCCTCCCCCTCTTTCTCTGGTGATTTTTGCATCCCTCTTAGTGGCATCCGTGATCTTTACTGATTTTTGATAATTCAAAGGCTTGAATGGAATTTATCCGATTACATGGTGTTTCATCCATAATCATGACTATGGTGAGTTTGATTCATATGGCTCCACCTCAAATTTTGGATGCTTTGGCTAAGACATCAGACATTTTTGGGATCGACAGCCTAAATGCTACAAATTCTACTAAATCATTTAAGGAAGCGCTCTCTAGTAAGGCTTCTCACCATGTTGAGTTGGTTAATCTCATTTTGACTTCTTTCATGGTTTTCCAGTCATTATGTTCTCTAATGTGGATGTTGAATTGTTGGTGAAACAATTTGAATTCTATCTTGTTAGAAAATTTGTTTTACGTCATCTCAATTTGGACAAAATATGCACCTTTTTTAATAATCTTAAGCATATGGGTGCCTTCTCGATTGGTCTTATTGACCCTCAGCATATTCTGATTCAACTTTCTAACGATCTAGATTATTAACATATTTTTGCACATCACTTTTTATCTTTAATTGTCAAATGAGCTTACTAAAGTGGTCACCCCTTTTTAACATTAAGGAGGAATCTCTTATTGTCCTTGTGGGGTTATCTCTTCCTAATATGCCCATTCATTTTATTGCACATGATGTGCTTTTTGTAGTTGGGGCTCTTTTTGGTCAGCCTTTGTAACTCGACCAAGTGATAATTAGCGATCGACTAGTCTTGATCTAGTGGAATTAGACATAACTAAAAAACCCTAAATTGGATTGGCTTTGAAAAATATGGGTATTCATAAAGGTTGAATTGGAGAATCTTCGGTTTTGTAATTATAAAATTCATGGCCATGAAAATTTTGATTGCTTTATTCTCCATCCTCATTTAAAAAAAATCCTCCCAAATAAAATCTTGTTCCTAGTCATAAGCGATAATACATATGTTCAAAAATCAGCCTATCCTAAGAATGGTATGAAAGCTATTGAGGTTGATTCCTTGAATATCAGGGTCACTTCCGTTGAACTAGTTTTGGATCTTACTATTGCTATTGCTTCGGCTGAATGATGATTCTATTTCCTTCGATTCTATCCTTGCTTCTATGCCAACTTTGATCAAAGAATATTACATTTTCAATGAGTATTTAAATGATGTCAACCAGGTTGAAAATATTTCTGATCTGGATTTAACTTTCTGTGCTTTTAATGGTTCTAAATCATCACCGTCTCTCATTTCTAATCTTGATATTCATGTTAATCCTTTTCAACTTAATTTGGATTTGGAAGAGGGTGAACTCCTCTATAAACACTTGGAGAAGTCTCTTAAATTTGGTGACCAATGTTACTAAATCTTACTGACTCTAGGGAAAAGGAAATGGTTTTCAAACTTATCATGCCAAAAGAAAAAAAGTGTTAAAATTAGCCTCACAAATCTAAAAACACTATATATAATTCTCTTCTCTTAATTATCCTTTTCTTTCCCCTTTTTACTTCATTATGTTCATTTTCTTATTAGAACGTTAGAGGTACCCCTATATTAATCATATTAGAAATCTTTGTTTCATTCATAATATTTCTTTACTCATTATTTTGGAACTTGTTATTCATGCTAATAAAAGTAATCATGTTGCTAGAATGATCACAACAAATTTTACTCAATGTTAGTAATAAGATCTGGTGTTTTGGAATAATTTCATTGAGGTTTTATTATTGATGATTTTGAAAAAGTTGTTAATGCTCAAATCTTATGGTGACTATTGTATTTTATGCTCTTTTGTTTATGCTTCTTGTTATAGATCAAACCTCCTTTGGGATAATTTAAGAAATTTTGCTACCTCGATCAACAAACCATAGTTTGTGGATGGTGATTTCAACACTATTTTATTATCTTTAGAAATAGAGTGGTGGCTGCTCTCCCAATATTTATTCTATGGAAGAATTTTCCAATATGATCCTTGATTGTAATTTAGTTGATATTGGCTTTAAGGGTTCTAATTACACTTGGGAAAACTTTAGACTTTGGCAAAGGTTGGACAGGATTCTTTTTAATACTCATTGGATTACTCAATGGCCTATTATATTGTTGATCATTTAAGCAAACCTTGTCTCATGCTCCTCTCTGGTTTCTATTAAACATAATTCTAATAAATTAAAAAAACTCTTCTCTAGATTTGAACATGTGGATTTAGCATATTAATTTCCTTGATGTTGTAGCTAATTTGAAAGCCCCATCATGATAATTGATTATGGGGATGAATAGACTTTGGTTTAAACATAAAAGACTTAAACAAAATTTGGGTTGGAACAAGCATTATTTCAAAACCTTTTACTAATATTAAAGACATGGAAAATTTGGTTTATGATCTTGAAGTCTCTATTATGTCTAATCCTTCTTTCAAATTATTTGAAGAGAAAGATAAACTTGTCAATGTTTAAAATATGGAAGAGACTTACTCATGCCAAAAAGTTAGTAGTAAAGATATTACAGATGGTGACAGGAATACTAGATATTTCCATGCTTTGGTTAAGAAAAAGAGAGCTTTGAATAATATTTAAAAAATTAAAAATGACTACAAAGATTTGATTAAGGATAAAAATGAGATTAATTACTTTATAAATATAGTTAATAAGAATTGCTCTTATAAAGCTATTTCCAAATCTTTTCTTTCCATTATTAATAATGATGATAATGATTGCTTACCATTGTGCCTAATGAAGATGAATTTTTAAAGTTCTAAATAGCATGAACATTGATTTACTGTAGGAGGGTTTCACTACTCAATTTTTTAGAGATGGTTTATCATTAAAATGATTTGATTGAGGTTGTGATTGATTTTTTAATGGTAATCCTTTTCTAGATATTTTTCTATTACTTTTATTATTCATACCAAAAAGATAACCTTTATTGGGGTGATTTTAGACCTATTGCCTTTTCACCTTCTTCAATAATCTGATTTTTTAAAATCTAACCAACACTTAGTACTTAATAAAATTATCTCCCTCAACCTAACTAGTTTTGTTAGAGGTAAATCTATTTTTGACAATATTTTACTTGCTAAAGAACTAATTCACGATCTTGATGCCAAGACTAGAGGGGGCAACATTCTTTTTAAATTAGATATTACCAAAGCCTTTGATAACATCTCTTGGGACTTCCTTTTTAGATTTTGAATTTATTTGGGTTTTCTAAAAATTTATTTTCTTATCAAAATTATATTTAATGCTTAGTTTTGATTTTGCTTAATGGGAAGCCACGGGTTTCTTTCCCTCTTCCCATGGCTTAAGATAAGGATCCCTTATCTCTAGCTTTATTATTATTGTTGTTGAGTACTTATCTAGGAGCATCAATGATTTATTCTTAAATAATTCTAGTATGTACTACAAAACTCTTGGGTCTATTTTCCATCTAAGTTTTGTTAATCATTTTATTATTTTTTGCAATGCTTCTATTCATCACATCAAGCATCTTAAGAATTTTTTAAATAAATTTGGTACAAAAGTGGTATTTCAATAAATGATAAAAAAACTATTTTATCACTTCCTCTAGCATCTCAATACTAAACTCAATCAAATCCTTCATATCACTAATTTTAAACATCAACAATTACCTCTAGTTGGTCCACTCTTTAAAGGCCCAAAATGTTCCCATGTCATGGTTAATTCAAAAATTTCAAATAAAATATCAATTTGGGAATTCCATTTACTATCCTTTGGTGGTAGGCTCACTATCCTTAAAACATTCTCAACTCTATGTCTCTTAATTTGATTCAAACTATTATTCCCAGTAATGCTACACTTATCAGAATTGATCATTTGCTTAACAAATTTTTTGGGGCTCTAATAATTCTACCAAAAGAATGCATTGGACATCTTGGAATAAATGTTGTGGTCCTTTGGATGAAGGTGCTCTTGGTTGCAAACCTATTCGTGAAGCTATCACTACATTTTCTCATAAACTTTGGTGGAAATTCAGAAAGAATGATAGCCTTTGGGCTAATTTTATGATGAAAAAATATTGCCAAAGTAAACACCCTCTTAACTATGCTTATAAAGTTGGTGACTCTCTGATTTGGAAAAGGCTTTGTTCCATTAAATGGGTTGCTGAATCATTAATATCATGGGGTATCCAGTCCAATTTTTCTTTTTTCTAGCAAGACAATTGGATGGGCATCAGTTCTATTGACACCCATTTATCTACCCACTCTACTACTGCTATCAAAGTTAATTATATTTGGCTTAATAATAATTGGAATGAAAAGAAACTTGAGAACAATATCCCTATTTCTTATATTGAAAACTTTAGAAATATTTCCATTTCTTCTAACAAACCTGACCAAATTGTTTTTAAACTTTCTCATAATGGTGATTTTATTCTTAAAGAGATTTGGAACTTTATTAGAGATAAACATCACCCTTCTATTTTTTTATTAAACTTTGGAACATTATCATTCCCATTTCTAATTTGGTTTTAGCTTGGAGGATTTTGAATAACTATATTCTTGTGGACTCTTTGCTCTAGACTAAAGGGTTTTATTTACCTTCAAAGTGCTATTGTTGCTTTCATATTGAAAATGTAAATCATGTTTTTTTATTAATGGGATTGCTTCTAAATTATGGTTTTGGTATGATGATTATATAATACCAAATATTTTCATGGTTCTCTTTCTTTATATCAACTTCTAGAAGCCTATTTCAAAATATGAAGGTCATATAAAAGTTTTAAATGCTATTACTATCTAGTTCATGGATGGATAGAAATGATGCTAAATATCATGGTATTCCTATGAACCATAAAAGGATCTTGGGTAGAACTACATAAACAATTCATGCTCATTTTAATGCCAATCTTATTAGTAACATTCATTTTAGAGGTTACAAATTTTTGCAGCTAAAAAATTGGGTATCATTTTGCCTGATCTAGACTCTCATAAAGGTGCTAGGATTATCCATTGGATTAAACCTAAATACAATGTGATTAAAGTTAATACTAATGGTTCTATTGCTTTCAATAAATATGGTTATGGTGGTATCCTTAGGGATTTTAAAGGTACATTCATTTGTGCTTTTGCTTATCCTCTCAAAGCCTATTTTGTTCTCTTTGCTGAGCTTATGGCTGTTAATAAAGCAATTGAAATTTGTTTGAATAAAGGTTTCTTCAACATCTAGATTGAAGTTGATGCTCTCTTGCTTCTTGACATCCTTAATTCCAATAAAAATGGGAATGCTGAATTATTTTATCTTCTTAATCATACTAAAATTCTACTTTCTCATGTTTTTTTTAAATTTCCCACATCCTTCATGAAAATAATGGTTGTGCTGATTATTTAGCTAATTTTGGTGCCAACAACTAATTTCACTTTATTTGACAACTAAACATTGCCTAAATTATTAAGAGGTTTGGTTAATTTGGATAACCTTTGGATTGCCTTATCTCATATTATAATTCCTTAGCTTGGTTTTATTATTGGTTTTTATGATCCCTTATTTTTGTTTTGCCCACTTTAAACCATCTTCGGGTTGTGGTGATCTACTAATTTTCCCTCTTTGGGTCTATGTTTTCAACTCTACTTTTATTTTGGCCTTGTTGTTGCTCCCGGTGGTTTTGTAAGTGTAACAGGGTTTTTTTGGTTTTCAGCTTGGTGGTTTTATTTGCTGGTGGGGCTTTTACAAAATTTTCCTGTTTCTTATTTCCTCCCAGGTTCTGGCTTTGGGGCTTGTAGGCTTCTATATGGGTTTTTCCTCCTTTCTAGGATACTTACAAACCTATTAAATCTACTACTATAGTGGTTGATAGTGTGTCTTTGTATGCTAGCTGGGTTGGCTAATTGGGTTGGTTTGTTGCCTATTTTTGGTGGTTTATCTATGGCTTGATTTAGGCATGGTGGAGGTGGTTGGCAAGTTTTTTTGACTGGGGCTTAATGGTAGGATTCATTGTTTCTATTTTTATTCTTTTGGTTATGGGTTGGACCTCCTCCTATACTACTGTGGCTTTGGGTTTGGGTATTATTCTCAAATGGCTAATTGACAACTACTGTGTGGTTGTTATTTGGCTTTGGCTACTGGTGGCTGGGTTGGGTGGCTTTATAGCTGCTATTTTTGTTGGTTGGCTTATTTTCTGTATTACTAGGCTTTGTATCTTTCTATCTCTGGCTAGCTTTCCAACCCTTATGGATTAGATTTTCTTTTTCCTTCATTGGGTTTGGTGGCTGCTATCTGTCTTTACCCTTTCTCAGGCTTTCTTAGATGGTTTTGGCTTGATGATTATTGTTGGTCTTTATTCTAATGTTTTTGGGTTGGATGACTTGGATCTTTTGCTATTGAGGTGGTTTGCTAGGAGGATTTGTTGGATGGTTGGTTGGGTTGGTTTTTTTTTTTGGTTGAGGAGGTGGCTTTGGTGGGTTTTTGTTGCTCCTTTGGTGACTGTTCTGGGAACTTGCTGGTTATCTTTTAGTGTTTTTTTTTTTTGCTAGTTTTCTCTGACCTCTTTTCTCTTGGTGAAACACCCCTTTTCTATTTGTGTGGCTTGCACCCCATTTTATTAGGCTAGATTTTTGTTATTGGCTTCTTTTTTGTTTTGTTGTGGGAGGATCTTAGCACTTATGGTTTTCCTTTTTTGCTCTTGTTTGTCTCTGTTTAGTGTTATTACCATATCATGATGTTTGTTCCTCTTGATTTTGTTATTCCTTTTGGTGGTGGCTTTGGTGGTGCTCCTTTTGTTTTGCTACTATCCTCATGGGTTGTTTGCTTATCTATCTTATTAAGCTTGGTTGTTATGGTGGCTTGGTGGTTGGCTGTTATCTTTGTTGTTTGGAGGGTTTTGCAGGCTTGCTGGAGGACCATCTTTGGATAATGTGCTACAGAGGTATGCTGGCAATGATGGCCTTGATGTTTCTCTCTCTTTCTTCTTCTGGTTCATAGTGCTATATGTAATTGTAACCCTTCTCCTAAAGTTTGGATGCTTACATATAGTGTTGCTCCTTGAGATGATTGTAATTGATCCTGAGCCTTTTCTTTACTTTACTCCTTTTATCTGCTCTTACTCTTTATGCTTGATTAATTGTACTCAGCCTTTCAAAAGTATGTTGAAGATTTGTTTTCCAAGTTAGGACACTCTTGCAAGTGGATCTTGTAGGCATCAGAAGGACCACATGAAGTTGGTTGTTGCATACATAGATTTTCATTTATTGGTTACTTGGTCATTTTTGTTCTTTTGCTTTCTTTCCCAAATTATTGTAATAGTTAGGGGGTTTATCTCTTTAGGACTTATTGGATCTTTTCGAGCATTAGCTTAGAGATTTACCCCTCTGTAATTTGTACCTTTTCTTTTATTTCCTAATTTTCCAAAAACACTCTAACCCTAAACCCTAAATCCAAACCCTAACACCCTAAACCTAAACTAAACCTAAACTCTAAACTAAACTAAACCCTAAACCACTAAACCTAAACCACAAACCCTAAACTCCTAAACCCTACCCACAACCACCCTGGCCAGCCCCTGAAGCCTAACCACAACCTAAAAACTTAAAGCACAAAACCTAACCCCTAAATGAAACTGAACCCAAAACCCCTGAGCCAACCCTGACCCACAAACCCTAAACCCTGACTAAACCTAAAATCCTAAAACCTAAACCTAAACTAAATAAAACCTAAAAGTAAAATAAATAAAACTAATAAGATAAAATAAAACCTAAAACTAAACTAAAAATAAAATAAAATAAAAAAAAATAAAAAAAAAATAAAATAAAAATAAATGAAACTAAAAGCTAAAATATAATAAACCTAAGAATAAAAAACCTAAATAAAATTAAAACTATATTAAAATAAAAATGAAATAAACTAAATAAAATAAAATAAATAAAACCTAAACTTAAAAAATAAACCTAAAATAAATAAAATAAAACATAAACTAAAATAAAAAAAACATAAACTAAAATAAAATAAAACCTAAACTAAACTAAAATAAATAAACCTAACCTAAACCTAAACCTAAACTCTAAAATAAATAAATAAATATAAAATAAACTAAACTAAAAATAAAACCAATAAATAAACAAAATAAAACCTAAAACCTAAACCAAAAAAATATAATCAAAACCTAAACCTAAAAAAAAATAAACTAAAATAAAAACCTAAACTAAAATAAATATACTTAAAATAAATAAACTAAAAATAAAAAATAAAATAAACTAAATAAAATTAAATTAAAATTAAAATAAATAAAATAAACTAAATATCTTGAATAAACTAAAACCTATGGTTTTACTTAATTTTTTTTAAAAAACTTAAACCCTAAACCCTAAACCTAAACCTAAACTTTAAACCCTTTTTTTTAACTAAACTAAAAATAAACCTAAATAAAAATAAAAAAAAAATAAAATAAAATAAATAATAATAAAATTAATTTCTAAATAAACCTAACGTGGTTACTTAATTAAAAAAAAATTAAAACCATAAATCCACAAACCCACCTAACCAAACCCTACTAAAACCTAACATAACTAAACTAACTAAAACCATAAACATTAACCCTAAAACCCTAAAGCCAGCCAGCCTAAACACTAAATCCACCATAAACCCTAGGCTGAGCCCAAACTAACCCCCTAACCCTAAACCCCTGACCCAGCCCAAACTTAAATCCTAAAAAAAACCTAACATTACCCATGTAATAAATAAAATAAAATATCCCCTTTACCCTAAACCATAGCTGACCTGAAACCCTGAGCCTAAACCACAGGCCCTGGGCCCCCCTAGGCCCAGGCCTACTGACCACAGGCCCTGGGCCCAACCAAGCCCTAAACCTAAAACCACTGAGCCCCAGGCACAAAAACCTAAACAAAAAAAAATGATATAATAAACCAAAGATAAAGATAAATAAAACTTAAAACTATAAAATAAAAAAACTAACATAAACCTAAACATGACCTAAACCTAAAATATAAATAAAATAAATAAGACAAAAAATAAATAAATAAAACTAAATAAAATTAAATAAACTAAATAAATAAACCTAAAATAAATAAATAAAAAAACCTAAAAAAATAAACCTAAAATAAAAAATAAAACTAAACCCTAAACTAAAAGCTAAACCTAAAATAAACACTAAAATAAACCTAAACCTTAACTAAAATAAATAAACTAAAATAAATAAAACCTAAACCTAAAAAATAAATAAAATAAATAAACTAAAATAAAATAAAATAAACTAAAATAAACAAAAGATGAAAAATAAAACATAAAATAAACTTAAAATAAAACCTAAAATCCAAACCTAAAGATAAAAAAAAACCTAAACTACAAAAAAATAAAAAAAAACAAAACTAAACCTAAAAAAATATAAAATAAACTAAGTAAAAAAAAAAGCACAAACTAAAATACTTAAAATAAACTAAATGAAAAACTAAATTAAAATAAATAAACCAAAAATAATAATAAAATAAAAAATAAATCTAAATAAAATAAAAAAATAAAATAAACTATAATAAAATAAAAATAAACTAAATAAAATAAATAAACATGCTCTTTGTTAATTTTAAAATACCCTAAACCCTAAATATAAACCATAAACCCTAAATTCTAGGCCCAAATACTACCCTAACACTAAAAATTAACCCAAATAGAGCCCTAACCAAAACCTAAAACTGAACCACAAAACCTAAAATCTTCCACAACCCTACACTGAGCCATGAGCCTACCACAAACCCCCAAATCCAAAATCCTAAATCTTACCACAACTCTCTAACTAAACCCACACTCTAAACCACTAAACCCAAAAAATAGAAACTAAACCCTAAACCCTAAAACACTAAAACCCTCTACCCTAAAAACCCTAAACTCCAAACCACACTAACCAAAGTAACTAAATAAATTAAAAGTAAAACTAAACCCTAAAACTTAATAAACCTAAACCTAAACCTAAACCTTTGGAATAGGTAGAACCTTAATAGCAGGAACATCACCGTCAACTAGAATTATTCTAGAAATCTGGTCAGGGTGAAGGATGATCATATCCATGGTGGTGGGGGGGTCTTCTTTGGATCTGAGGAGGTGTGGTTGGAGCATTGGTGGTTATGGAGGTCGAGGAGCTGAGGTTACGGCCATAGTGGTGTGGAGGGAGCGTCGAGGTATGATGGTGGATCCCACTCAAGGGGAGGGTGGTTCGATGGGAACTGAAAGCGAAGAAAGGTCGATCTAGTGCTTATGAAAGTGTGTCCTTATAGTGCAGACAGTTCAAGTTATATAGAGATTTTGATTTGCTATATGTGTGCTCATTTTTTATCTATATCGTCGCTTCTGTCTTAGAAAACTTAGTGTGTTACTTGGTTGATGAAATCAAAAAGAAGAAGTGTTGAATCTAAATTTATTCTCTGTTAAAAAAATAAAAACAAAAACAATAAACTAAAACCTAAACCTTAAACCTTAACCCTAAACCATAAACCCTAAACCCTAAACACTAAAAATTAAAATAAAAAATTTAAAAAATTAAAAAATAAAAAAAAAATAAAAAAAAACCCAACCAATGTTGAAATCCACCAAACCACAAACCTAAACCCTAAAAAACTCTACCCTAAATCTTAAGCCTTGAAACCTAAAAAACCCGATAAACTAAATAAAACTTAAAAAATAAATAAATAAATAAACCTAAACCTAAATAAAATAAATAAAATAAAATAAAATAAAAATAAACTAAAACATAAACCTAAACCTAAATCTAGATAAAAAAAAAAAAACTAAACTAAAATAAAATAAATAAAACATAAACTAAACTAAAAACTAAAATAAACCTAAAATAAAATTAAATAAAATAAAACTAAATTATAAATAAAATAAACTAAACAAAATAAAATAAAAAACCTAAAATAAATAAAATAAAACCTAAACCTTAAACTAAAAAAGCCTAAACTTAAAATAAACAAAATAAAATATACCTAAACTTAAACTAAAATAAATAAAACCTAAACTAAACCTAAAATAAAACTAAACTATAAACAAATAAATAAATAAAATAAACTAAAATAAACCTAAACCTAAACTAAAAAATAAACTTAAAATAAACCAAAAAAAAAATCTAAAACCTAAACCTAAAAGCAAAATGAAAAAATCCTAAACCTAAAATAAAATAAAACTAAACCTAAAAATAAAATAAAATAAAACTAAACTAAAAATAAAAACCAAAATGTACCTAAAAATATATTAAAATAAAGAAACTAAACTAAAATAAATAAACCTAAAATAAACTAAAATATATAAAATAAACCAAAGCTAAAACCTAAACCTACTTGGTTTTGATTTAAAATAAACCTATAAAGGCCACCCACTAACCATAAACCCTAGCCCTGGACCACAATATTAATAATATTCTTGACCCTTCACTACCCTAAAACTACCCTAGGCCCTAGGCCTGACTGGCCACCAGGCCCTAACCCTAAACCCCAGACTCTAAACCCTAGGCCCTAAACCCAAACTCTACCCAGGCCACAAGCACTAGGCAGCTGAGCCTGGGCCCTGACCCTAGACTGAGCCCTAACCCTATCTGACCTGAGCCCTCCACACACTAAAACTACACTAATATAAAACTCAAAATGACTGACTGAGCTGATCCTAGGCACAAGATACTAAGATAAACCTAAGATAGAATAAACCTATATATAAATATTAAATAATATAAACTAAATAAAATTAAAATAAGATAATAAATGGATAAACTTAAACCTAGTTTGTGATTTAAACACTAAACCTAAATCTATAACCCTAAACCCTATAAATAAATAATAAAAAAACTAACCCACTTTACCTAAATCCTACCTAAACACTAAACCTAAACCCTAAACCCTAAAAAACCCAAACCCTAAAACTAAATCCACAAACCCTAAATCCTAAACCCTTAAAGCTTAAACCCAAACCCCAAATCATAAACCCTAAACCCTACAAACCCCCCAAACCCCAAACATTAAACCCACAAACCTAAATTTAAACTAAGTAACTAAATAATTAAAAAATAAACCTAAACCCTAAAACTAAAACTTAAACATAAACCTAAACTCTAAGAATGGGCAACCTTGATCAGAACATCACCATCAACCGCTTCTAAATTTGGGAGGCGAAGTAGGAGGTGATTATCATTGTTATGGTGGGGATCTCGGGTGTTGGTGGATGGAGGTGGTGGTCTGAGCATTGGTGGTTATAGAGCGGGAGGCGGCAGAGGTCATAGTTGTGGTGGTGGCGAGGAGGGGAGGATATGATGGTGGATCGCTACTCGAGAGGGGAGGTTTTTGTGGGGCTGAAGAATGAAGAATAATGTGATGTCGCTTATGGAACTATCTTTATAGTAGAGCGGTTATAGTTATCTAGGGTTTTGATTTGCTGCATGCTCAACTTTTATCTATGTCATTGCTTGGGCCTTAGAATTCTTGATGTGTTACTTGGTTAATGAAATTAAAAAGAAGATATGTTGAATCTAAATTTATTTTTTGTCAAAAAAAACCAAAAACCTTTAACCCTAAACTAAAACCTGAACCCAAAATATCAAACATAAACACTAAACCCTAAACCTTAAAAATTTTAAAAAATTAAAAATTAAAAAAATCCTAGCCCTAAACCCCGAACCTACAACACTAAACCTACAACCCTAAACCCTAAGAAATCCAAAACCCTAAACCCTAAACCCTAACCCTAAAATCTTAACCTTAAAAGCATATACCCTAAAACCCTAAACCCTAAATCCCAAACTCAAAACCCTAAACCCTAACCCTAAACACTAAACATTGAACCCCAAACCCTAAACCTAAACATAAAGTAACTAAATAAATTAAAAAATAAACCTAAAACTTAATCTTAATAAACCTAAACATAAACCTAAACCCTAATAATGGGTAAACCTTGATAACAGGAATATCACCGTCAACCATGCTCAATATAGATCTGACGATGGAGGAAAAGGAGGAGGCGATGGTTATCGCAGTGGTGGTGGGGAATCTAGAGGTGCTGGTGGATATCGAGGTGATGGTCAGAGCAGTGGTGGTTATGTAGGCAGGAGGAGCAATGGAGGCTAGCAGAGGGAGAGATCAGGGATATGATGGTGGATCCTGCTACTCGAGAGGGGTGGTCTGATGAGGCGAAGAAAGCGAAAATGGCCGATCTCACTTATTGAATTGTGTCTTTATAGCAGAGGCAATTCTAGTTATCTAGGCTTTTTGATTTGCTCTATGCATGCTCATTTTTTTATCTATGTCATCACTGTCTTAGAAAACTTAGGTTGGTTGATGAAATCGAAGAAGAAATGTTGCATCAGATTAGTGCTCTGTTAAGACAAAACCAAAATCTTGACTAAAACTAAAACTTGAACCAAACTTAAACTACACGAAACCCTAAACCTAAACCTAAACCCAAAACCTAAACCCAAAATAAAAATAAAATTAAAAAAACCACCCAACCATAAAACCCTAAACCCACAAACCCAAAACCCAAACCTGACCCTACCCTACTCTAAACCATAAACCCAAACCCTAAAAAAACCCAAACCCTAAACCACAAAATAATAATTCTTAAACTAAATAAAAAAATATATAAATAAAAACCTAAATCAAGAAAATAAAGATAAAATAAAATAATAACATAAACTAAACCCTAAACCTAAACCTAACCCTAAAAAAAAATAAAATAAAATAAAACTAAACTAAAATATATAAATAATATAAACTAAATAAAATAAAAACCTAAAAAAAACTAAAACTAAAATAAAACTAAACAAACCAAATAAAAAAACCTAAAATAAACACTACCCTAAATCTTAATCTACCAACCCTAAACCCAAATAAATAAACAAATAAAACCAAACCCTAAAACCCAACTAATCCTAAACTAAACCTGCTTCTACCACCCTACCCTCCACACTAAATCTGACCCTAAATCCACAAATCCTACCAACCCTTTATAAATCCAACCACTAAATAATCCCAAACCCTAAATTACCCATTTAAACCTTACTAAAATAAAATAAAAACCCTAAAACTACTTACATAAACCTAAACTCTAGAATGTAAACCTTGCTAGAACATCCATCAACCATCAGTAAAATTTTGTAGAGGAGGCAAAGCGAGGCGCTATCATAGTTATGGTGGGGGATCTGGAGGTGTTGGTGGACATGGAAGTAGTGGTCAGAGCATTGGTGGTTATAGAGGAGGGAGGAGCGACAGAGGTTACAGTCATGGTGGTGGTAGAGGGAGCAATCAGGGATATGATGGTGGATCCCGGTACTCGAGAGGTCGGGGAGGTTTCATGGGGAACTGAAAAAAATTGAAGAATAATCAATATGATATGCTGCTTATGGAACTGTGTCTTTATAGTAGAGACGGCTATAGTTATCTAGGGTTTTTGATTTGCTCTATGCATGCTCATCTTTTATCTATGTCATTGCTTGGGTCTTAGAATTCTTGATGTGTTACTTGGTTAATGAAATTAAAAAGAAGATATGTTGAATCTAAATTTATTCTTTGTCAAAAAAAACTAAAAACATTTAACCCTAAACTAAAACCTGAACCCTAAACCTCAAACATAAGCCATAAACCATAAACCTTAAAAAATTTTAAAAAATTAAAAAATTAAAAAAAATCCTAAACACAAACCTAAACACACAAACCTAAACCCTAAACCCTAAACCCTAAAACCCTAAGAAATCCAAAACTCTAAACCCCCCAACCACAAATCTTAACCTTAAAAATACCACAAACCCACAAACCCTAAATCCCAAACTCTAAACCCTAAACCTAACCAAAACACTAAACATTAAACCCCAAACCACAAACTAAACCTAAAGTAAAATAAATTAAAAATAAACTTAAAACATAAAACTTAACTAAACATAAACCTAAACCCAGAATGGGGAACCTTGATATGAGAAATATCAGTCAAAGCTCAATATAGATCTGGATGGAGGAAAAGGAGGAGGCGGCTTGTGCGGTGGTGGGGAATCTAGAGGTCGGTGGATATCGAGGTGGTGGTCGAGTGGTGGTTATGTAAGCAAGGAGCAATGGAGGTTACATTGTGGTGCTAGTGGAGGAGAGATGATATGATGGTGGATCTTCTCGAGGCGAGTGGTCACGATGGGAGAAGAAAGCGAATGCAGTGATCGATCTCCTGCTATTTGAATTGTGTCTTTATAGCAGAGGCAGTTCTAGTTATCTAGGCTTTTTGATTTGCTCCATTCATGCTCATTTTTTATCTATGTCGTCACTTATGTCTTAGAAAACTTGGTGTGTTACTTGGTTGATGAAATCGAAAATAAGAAATGTTGCATCCGAATTAGTGCTCTGTTAAGACAAAAAACCCAAAACCTTAGACCCTAAACTAAAACCTGAACCTTAAACCTAAAACCTAAACCTGAAACCTTAAACACTAAACCCCTAAAACTTAAACCCTAAAATAAAAATAAAAAATAAAACCAAACTAAACCATATAAAAAACCCTAAACCACAACCTAAACCCAATACTCTAAACCATAAACCCTAAACCTAATAACTTCTAAATAAATAAAACCTAAAATTAATATAAATAAAACCTAAATCAAAATAAAATAAAAGATAAAATAAAATAATAACATAAACTAAACCCTAAACCTAAACCTAACTAAAAATAAAATAAAAAAATAAATAATAATAAAAATATAAATTATAAAATAAATAAACCTAAAATTAAAAAAAAATAAAATAAAACTAAAATAAAAAAATAAAATAAAACCTAAAATAAAATTTTTAAATTAAAAGACCTAAACCTAAAAATAAACCTAAACCTTAAACCTAAACTATTGACTAAAATAAATAAACTAAACCTACCTAAAATAAAAATACTAAACTATTAAAATATATCTAAATAAACCTAAACCTAAACTAAAGTTAAACTTAAAATAAACCTAAAATTAAACCTACTCCAAAATAAAATAAAAATAAAACTAAACCTAAAAATAAATAAAATATAAACCTAAATAAAATAAAATAAAATAAACTATAAACTTATGCTTAAAAACAAACTAAATAAGAAACCTAAACTAAAATAAATAAACATCAAATAAATAAAATAAACTAAAATAATTAAAAAATAAACCAAATAACTAAAACTGAACTCTTTGCTTTAAAATGTAAACTAAATCAACCTGGACCTCCTTAATCTCTGACTCTAAAATAAAAATAAAAGATCCTTCTACCCACCCTACTAACCCTAAACTGACACACTACTCTAGGCCACCCTAAACCACACTCACAGGCCCATAAACTGCACCCACTACCCTCCCTTAACCACCCTAAATCTTATACCCTGACCCACTCCACTCCCTGACCCACCCTAATCTAAATCCTAAACTAAAAACACTTCCCCACCCTCACCTAATACTAAATAAAATAAATCTCCTAAAAATAAACTAAACCTAAAATCTAAAATAAAACTTTAAATAAACTCCTAAATAAAAAAATACTATAAAATAAATACTAAGTAAACTAAATAAACCTAAACTGGGTTAATTTAAAACCATAAACCCTAAATTCTAAACCTAACTACTAATAAAACCTGATCCCACCTAAATCTACAACCCTAATAAACTCTATAAAAAAATAAAAATAATAAAAAAAAAACACCTAACTAAACCCTAAACATCTATAAAACCTACAACCTGAACCCTAAAAATAATAAAAAACTAATAAACCCTAAACCTAAACCCAAACCAGCCAAACCCCAAACCTAAACTTTAAAATCATAAACCTTAAAACTAAACCAAAAACCCTAAACCCTAAACCCTAACCCTAAACACAAACCATAAACTTAAATCTATGTAACTAAATAAATTAAAAATATAAACCCAAAAACCTAATATACATAAATAAACCCCCAGGATGGGACCATGAAATAACATCCTCAAGGCTAATAGATCTGCTGGAGGCTAAGGTGGAGGCAATGGTTATCGTAGTGTGGTGTGATATCTGGAGGTGCTAGTGGATATGGATGTGGTGGTCAGAGTAGTGTTGGTTATGGAGGTGGGAGGAGCGATGGAAGTTAGATCATGGTGGTGGCGGGGAGAGAGAATAGGGATATGATGGTGGATCACTACTGAGGCAGGGGTCTAATGGGAGAAAATTGAAACTAAGACGATATACTTATGGGTATGCCTTCTGATTGAGATGGTTCTAGTTATCAATGGTTTTAATTTGCTCTATCGTGCTCATTTTTTATTTATGTTGTCACTTGTCTTAGAAAACTTGGTGTTACTTGGTTGATGAAATCAAAAATAAGAAATGTTGAATGAATATTCTCTCTTATAATAAAACCAAAACCCTAAAAACTACACTAAACCTCAAACATAAACCCCAAAATAAAAAAATTAAAAAAACCCTAACCTTAAACCCTAAACCTATAACACTAAACCTACAACCCTAAACCCTAAACCTTAAACCCTAAATCCTAAACCCTAACACTAAACCTTAAACCCTAAAGGAATAAACCCTAAAACTCTAAACCCCAAATCCTAAACCCTGATCCTTATACCCTAAAACTAAACCCTAAACACTAAAACCTAAACCCTAAACCCTAAACCTAAACCTAAAGTAACAAAATAATTAAAAAAAAACTAAACCCTAAAATTTAATGAACCTAAACCTAAACATAAACCCTAAGAATGAGCAGAACCTTGATGGCAGGAATATCACTGTCAACCAGGTTTAGTCTAGATCTAGCTATGAAGGAGAAGGCGGAGGCAACGATTATCGCGCAGGTGGTAAGGGATATGGAGGTGCTAGTGGATATCGAGGTGGTGGTGAGGTAAGCGGGAGGAGCGATAGAGGTTATAACCGTGGTGATGGCAGAGGGAGAGATCGGGGATATGATGGTGGATCCTGCTACTCGAGAGATCAGGGTGGTCCTGATGGGAACTAAAGAAATTGAAGAACGGTCATTCTGATCTGCTGCTTAAGCAACTGTGTCTTTACAGCAAAGGAGGTTCTAGTTATGTAGGGTTTTTGATTTGCTCTATGCATGCTCACTTTTTATCTCTGTCATCACTTGAGTCTTAGAAAACTTCTTGTGTTACTTGGTTGATGAAAAGAAAAAGAAGAAATATTGAATCTGAATGTGTTCTCTATTATTAAAAAAAAAACAAAAACCTTGAACACTAAACTAAAACCTAAACCCTAAACCTAAATCCTAAACCCTAATCCATAAACCCAAAACCCAAAACCCCAAAAATTAAAAAAATTAAAATATATAAAACCCCAAAAACCCTAAACCCACCTAAAAAACCCCACAGATAACCCTAAACCCCAAACCTAAACCCAAACTAATCCCTAAACCCTAAACCATAAACATTAAACTAAAAAAAAAAACCCTAAACTAAATAAAACCTAAAAAAATAAAATAAATAAAACACATAAGCCTAAATAAAATTAAAAAATAAATAAAAAATAAACCTAAACTAAAACCTAAACCTAAAAATGAAATAAAATAAAAAAAAAAACTAAATAAAATAAATTAAATTAAACATAAACTAAACTAATAAAATAAAATAAACCTAAAATAAAACCTAAATAAAAAAAACTAAATGAAAATAAAAGAAAATAAACCTAAAATAAAATAAAATAAAAAACTAAATTAAAATATAAAATAAAATAAAATATAAAACCTAAACCTTAAACTAAAAAACAAACCTAAACCTAACATAAACAAAATAAAATAAACCTAAACTAAAATAAACTAAATTAAAATAAAAAAACCTAAACCTAAACGTAAAATAAACTAAACCTAGACGATAATTAAAATAAAATAAAATCAACTAAAAATAAACCTAAACCTAAATTTAAAAAAAAAAACCAAAAAAATAAACTAAAATAAAAACTTAAAACTTAAACCTAAAAAATTTAAATAAAAACCTAAACCTAAACCTAAAATTAAAAAAAAAAACTTAATCCAAAATAATAAAATAAAAATAAAACTAAACTAAATAATAAGCGTAAACCTAAACACCTAAAAAATAAACTAAAATTAAAATCAAATAAATAAAATAAACTAAATAAAAAATAAAATATTAAAATAAAATAAAACTTAAATAAATAAAATAATAAATAAAAAAAAACTTAACCTGATTTAAAATAAACTACTAAAAACTCTGAGCTACTAAACTGGACCTACCACTAAACCCAAATGAAAAAATATATAATAATAATAATAAAAACCCTGACCCTACCTTAAACACTCCAACCTGGGCCCTAGGCCCCAAACCCCTCTACCCCATCCTGACCCTTACCCACCCCAGACCACAAGCTGACACTATCACTAACTCCCCAACCTGACCTGAGCCCAAAAACCCTAAAACCTTACCACAGGCCCAAAAAAAAACTAAACTGAAACCTAAAATAAAATAAAATAAAGTCAACTAAAGAAATAAACATAAAATAAAATAAATTAAAATAAAAACTGACTAAAATAAATAAACTTAAAATAAATTAACATAAATAAAAATAAAAATAAATAAATATAATTAAAATAAAGTAAACTAAATAAATAAATAAAGCTAAAATACCAATACCTAAAACCCTAAACCATAAACTCTAAGACTAAACATAAAACCCAAACCTACTCCAACCTAAAAGCACTAAACCATAAATAATGACCCTACTAAATCTTGCCCCTACTGAGCCCCAGGCCACAAAATAACCATAAACCCTAGGCCTAAGAGCCATAAACCTGACCTACTTTAAATCCTAAATCCTGAGCTCCATAAATTCTTTAACCCTAGACTCTAAATAAACTTAGTAATAAGATAAATAAAAAACCTAAATTTAAATAAAATAAAATAGAAACCTAAACTTAAATCAATACATAAACCTAAACCTAAACCTAAATGTAAAAATAAAATAAAATAAAAAAAAACTAAATGAAAATAAAATAAATAAAAACTTAAACTAAACTAAAAAAAATAAAATAAGCCTAAAAATAAGAAACCTAAATAAAATAAAAAGTAAACATAAAATAAAATAAAATTAACCTAAAATAAAATAAAATAAAACTAAATGAAACCTAAACCTAAAATAAACATAAAATAAATAAAAAATAAAGCTAATCCTTAAAGTAGAAAACCTAAACCTAAAATAAAATAAAATAAAATAAACATAAACTAAACTAAAATAAACTAAACTAAATAAAACCTAAACCTAAACCTAAAATAAATTAAACCTACCTAAACTAAATGAAATAAAATAAAGTAAAAAATAAACCTAAATAAATAAACTTAAAGAAAACCTAAAACCTAAACCTAAAAATAAAATAAAACTAAACTTAAACCTAAAATAATAAAATAAAAAACATAAAAATAAAATAAAATAAAACTAAACTAAAAGATAAACATAAACCTAAATGTAAACCTAAAAATAAACTAAAATAAAAACCAAAACTAAAAATAATCCTAAAAATAAAATAAATAAATAAAATTAGAAATAAACCTAAATAAAAAAATATAAACTTAAAATAAATAAAATGAACTAAATAAACTAAATAAGCCTAAACCTACTTGTTTAAATAATTTTGGGAAAAAACCCTAAACCCTAAACCTAAACCTAACCAAAACTATAAACCCTACCTAAAAATCAAACTGAGCCACCCTAAAGTCTAACTGAGCCCTAAATCACAAAATCCCCAGCCTAAATCCTGGTAAACTAACCCTAAACTCTAAACCCAAACACTAAATCAACCTTAACCCTAATAACCCAAAATATAAACCCAAACCTTGTGAAATTAACCTGAACACTAAAAACTAAAACCACAAAGCCCAAAATCTTAAACCATAAACTAACCCTGAACCCTAAACTTAAACCCTCAAAAGCCTAAACCCTAAAGCCTAAACTCTAAACCGTAAACCCTAAACCCTAAAACTTAACCTAAACCATAAGCTATAAAACATTAAAACTCTAAACCCTAAACCATAACCCTAAACCCTAAACCCTAAAAGCATAAACCCCAAAACCCTAAACTCTAAAGATTAAACCCTAAACCTTAAAACTTAAACCATAAACCCTAAATCCTAACCCTAAATCTAAACCTAAAGTAACTTAATAAATTAAAAATTAAACCTAAACTATATAACTTAATAAGCCTAAACCCTAAGAATGGGCAGAACCTTAGTGGCAAGAACATCATCGTCAACTAGGCTCAATCCATATTTGGCGGTGGAGGCGAAGGCAGATGCTGTTGTTATCGCAGTGGTGGTGGGGTATCTAGAGGTGCTAATGGATATGGAGGTGGTGGTCGAAGTAGTGGTGGTTATGGAGGCCAAATGAGAGATGGAGGTTACAGCTGTGGTAGTGGCAGAGGGATAGATCAGGGAGATGATGGTGAATCACGCTACTAGAGAGTCGGTGGTTGATGAGAACTAAGAACAATGGCCGTCCGATCTGCTACTATTTCTTTATAGTAGAGGCAGTTTACTAGGGTTTTATTTTCACTATGCATGCTCATTTTTTATCTATGTCATCGCTTGTGTCTTAGAAAACTTGGTGTGTTAATTGGTTGACGAAATTGAAAAGAAGAAATGTTAAATATAAATTTGTTTTGTGTTAAAAAAAACTTAAAACCCTAATCACTAAACTAAAACCTGAACCCTAGACCTAAAACCTTAACCCTAAACCCTTAACCCTAAAAACCCTAAACCCTAAACCCTAAATCCTAAACCCTAAAACCTAAATCCTAAAACCATAAACCCTAAACCCCAAAACCCTAAACCCTAAAACCCTAAACCATAAACCCTAAACTAAACCAAAAACCACCTAAAATGTAATAAACCTAAAACTTAAACTAAACTAAATAAAACCTAATAATAAATAAAATAAAACCTAAACTTAAAAAAAATAAAAATAAAAATAAAAATAAAATATAAAATATTAAATAAAACCTATAAATAAAATAAAATAAAATAATAAACTTAAAATTAAGACTAAATGTAAAATAAAATAAACGGACCTAAAATAAAATAAAATATAAAATAAATAAATAAACTTAAAAATAAGCCAAATAAAACCTAAAAATAAATAAAATAAACCTAAACCTAAAATAAAAATAAATAAATAAAATAATCCTTCTATAAAATAAACTAAACTAAAATAAATACAACTTAAACCTAAACCTAAAATAAACCTAAACCTAAACTAAAATAAAATAAAAATTAAAGAAAACCTAACGTAAAGTTAAAAAAAAAAAAAACCTAAAATAAACCTAAAAAATAAAACCTAAAACCTATAATAAACTAAAACATAAAATATAAATATAAAAACCTAAACCTAAAAATAATTAAACTCTCATAAAAATAAAATATAAATAAACTTAACTAAAAAAAAAATAAGCATAAAAGACCTAAAAAACCCTAAAAAATAAAAACTTAAACTAAATAAATAAACTTAGAATAAATAAAGTAAACTAAAATAAAAATAAAAAAACCTAAAAAATAAAAGATAAAGATATATAAAAATAAATTAAATAAACTAAATAAACTAAATAAACTAAACCTACCGTTTACTTAATTAAAAGACCTAAAATAAACCCTAAACCCTAAAAGATCCTAACCACCTTAAACCACCCCTAAACCACATCCTAAAAACCCTAAACCCAAAAACCCTAAATAAAAAAAACCCTAAACTTGAAACCCTAAACCTTAAATCCTAAACTAAACCCACCCTAAAGCCTAAACCATACAAGACAAAAGACTATTAAAATACAAATCAAACTCAACTAAAAATAAACTTAAACCTAAACATAAAGATATTACAATAAAACATAAACTTAAATAAATAAACCTAAAATAAATAAACTAAACCAAAATAAAATAAAACTAAATAAAATAAATGATAAAATAAACTAAAATAAATAAAAATAAACTAAAACTTACAGGTTTACTTATTTTTTTTGTAAAACCCTAAACCTAACCACAAACCTACCCTAAACCCTAAACCCTAAACCACAACCCTACCCTAAACCCTAAAAAAGCATCCCTCCCACCCTAAACCTATATACCCTAAACCCTAAATCTAAACCCTAAAACTCCCCAACCCTACCTAAAACCCCCCAAACCAAAACCTAAAGTAAGTAAATTAAAAAATAAACCTAAACCCTAAACCAAATAAAGCAAAACCTAAAACTAATTCCTAAAAATGGGAAGAACCTTGTCGACATGACCTCAACTAGTCTCACTCAATGGAGGTTAAGGCGAAGGCGGTGGCTATCATAATGGTGGTTAGGGATCTGGAGGTGCTGGTGGAAATGGAGGTGGTGGTTGGAGCAGTGGTAGTTATTGAGGTGGGAGGAGCAACAGAGCTTACAACTTTGGTGGTGACGGAGGGAGAGATCAGGGATGTGATGATGGATCCTGCTACTCAAGAGGTCGGGGTGGTTTTGATGAACTAGAAATGAGGAATGGCCGATGATCTTGCTTATGGGTGTCTTTCTGAGAGAAAGTTATATAGGGTTTTGATCTATGTCATCGCTTGTTCTTAGAATAGTTGGTGTGTTACTTGGTTGATGAAATCGACAAGAACAAATATTGAATCTGAATTTTCTCTCTGTTAAAAAAAAAAAACCAAAAACCCTAAACACTAAACTATAACCTGAACCCTAGACCTAAAGTCAAAACCCTAAACCCTAAAAACCCTAAAAAGCCTCAACTAACTCTAAACCCTAAACCCTATAAGCTAAAATCCTAAACCTAAACTAAAGAAAACATAAAAGTAAAATAAATAAATAAACCTAAACCAAAATAAGATAAAAAAATTAAATTAAATAAAAACATAAACTAAAACCTAAATCTAAACCTAAACCAAAAAAGAAAATAAAATAAAAAATTAAATTAAAATTAAAATAACATAAATAAAACCTAAACTAAACTTAAATAATAAAAAACCTAAATAAAATAAAAACTAAACCTAAAATAAACATAAAATAAAATAAAATAAAAACTAAATAAAAATCTAAACCTAAATAAATAGACCCAAAAAATAAAAGCTAAAATAAATAAAAATAAAACCTAAAACTAAAACTTAAACTTAAAATAAAATAAAATAAACCTAAAATAAACTTAAATAAACTAAACTAAATAAATAAACCTAAAAATAAACCTAAAGTCTAAATAAAATAAAATAAAATAAAAAAAGTAAAAAACCCTAAAATAAACCTAAATTAAAACATAAAACCTAAACCTGAAAAAATAAAATAAAAAACCTAAAGCTAAACCAAAAACAAAATAAAACCTAAACCTAAAAGAAAAAAATAAAACTAAACTTAAAATAAACCTAAACCTAAACTTTAAAAAATAAACTAAAATAAAAAACCTAAACTAATATAAAATAAACTAAATAATAATAATAAAATAAAAAATAAAAAACTAAATAAACCTAATTAAAAAATTATAAAATCTTAAAAACCCCAACCCTAAACCCTAAACCTGACACTAAACCTTAAACCCTAAACCTTAAACCCTAAACCAACCCTAAACCATAACCACAAAACCACTGAGCCATACTCTAAACGCTAAATAAAACCCACCCAACCCAAAATCCTAAAACATACAACCCTAAACCCTAAACCTTAAACATCAAACCCACCCTAAATCCTAAACCTTAAAAAATAAAGCTAAACCAAACTAAATAAAACCAAAATTTAAATAAATAAATAAACCTAAAATAAATGAAATAAAGA
Source organism: Cymbidium sinense (assembly GCA_021442155.1). Lineage (NCBI taxonomy): Eukaryota > Viridiplantae > Streptophyta > Magnoliopsida > Asparagales > Orchidaceae > Cymbidium > Cymbidium sinense. The sequence goes on along the minus strand of JAKCPB010001409.1, from coordinate 46,869 downwards.
ATAAAATAAAATAAAATTCTAAACTAAAACTAAACAAATCTAAACTAAACCTAAATGTAAAATAAAATAATATAAAAAAATAAAATCTAAACTAAAATAAAATAAATAAAACTTAAAATAAGAAATAAACCTAAAATAATAAACCTAAATAAAATAAAACAAAATAAAATAAAATAAACCTGAAATAAATTAAAATAAATACTAAATAAAAACTTAAACCTAAATGATAAACATAAAAATAAATAAAAAATAAAACCTAATCCGTGAACTAAGAAAAAACCTAAACGTAAATTAAGAAAAATTAAATAAATCTAAACCTAAACTAAAACAAAATAAACTAAAATAAATAAAACCTAAACATAAACCTAAAATAAATTAAACCCTAACCCTAAATTAAATAAAATAAAATAAACTAAAAATAAACCTAAACCTAAACTGAAAAATAAAACCTAAGAATAAACTTAAAAAAAACACATAAAACCTAAACCTAAAAAAATAAAATAAAACCCTAAACATAAAAAAAAAAAATATATATATATAACTAAACTAAAAAATAAACATAAACATGAACTTAAACCTAAAAATAAACTTAAATTTAAACCTAAACTACTAAATAAACTAAACTAAATAAAATAAATGAAACCTAAATAAAAATAAAATAAAAACTAAACTAAATGAAAATAAACTAAATAAATTAAATAAACCTAAACTGCCAGTTTACTTGATTTAGAAAATCCCCAAACCCTAAATCCTAAACCCTAAACCCTAAACCCTAATCCCAACTAACCCTAAACCTCTAACCACACCCTAAACCTACAACCTAAATCTAAAATAAAATAACAAAACTAAAATAAAGCAAAACTAAACTAATAATAAACTAAAATAAAACCTAAACTAAAATAAATTAACCTAAAATAAATAAACTAAATAATAATTAAAATAAGAAGATAAATAAAATAAATAAAAATAAACTAAATAAACTACCTACGTTTCTTAATTTAAAAGTACAAAATTTAAGATTTAAAATTAAACCCTAACCAAAACCCAACTTGACACTACCCTACCAACCCTACCCAAAAACCTACCACCCCAAACCTATAACCCTCCCTAGGCCACTAAACCCCACTACCCTATCCAAACTGAGGTCTAATTAAACTAAATTAAAACCTAAAAATAAAATAAGTAACTAAACTTAAACATAAATAAAATAAAATAAATACCTACACTAAAACCAAGACCAAAACCTAAACTAAAACCTAAACTTAAATGTAAAATAAAATAAAATAAAATAAAAAAAATAAAAACTAAACTAAAATAAAATAAATAAAAACCTAAACTAAACTAAAAAAATAAAATAAAATAAGCCTAAAAAACCTAAATATAATAAAAAACTAATTATAAAATAAAATAAAATAAACCAATAAAGAAAATAAAATAAAACTAAATAAAACCTTAACCTAAAAAATAAACCTCAAAATAAATAGAAAATAAAACCTAAACCTTAAACTAAAATAGAAAAATAAAATAAACCTAAACCTAAAATAAAATAAACTAACCTAAAATAAATAAAACATAAACCTAAACCTAAAATAAACTAAACTTAAACCCTAAACTAAATAAAATAAAATAAACTGAAAATAAACCTAAGCCTAAACTAAAAAATAAAACCTAAAAATAAACCTAAAAGAAAAACCTAAAATGTAAACCTAGAAAAATAAAATAAAAACCTAAACCTAAACCTAAAATAAAAGTGAAACTAAACATAAAATAAATAAATAAATCTAAACTAAAAAATAAACATAAAAAAAAGGCTAAAATAAAACCTAAACTTAAACAAATAAACCTAAAATAAATAAACTAAACTAAATAAAATAAAAAATAAAACTAAATAAATAAATAAAATAAACTAAATAAAGTTAAACCTGGTTTACCTAAGTTAAAACCCTCAACCCTAAAACCTAAACTCTAAATCTAAACCTTCCATAAATCCCAAACTAACCTAAACCCTAAATCCTAAATCCTGGCTCTTAACAACCCTAAAACCTCTCAACCCACAACCACACCCTAAACTCTAACTTAACCACAAAATTAAACCCTAAACCTTAAAACCCTAAACCCTAAACCACTGAAAATTTAAACCCTAAAGCCAAACCACTAAACTAACTTGAACCTTAAGCTAACCAGAACTCTAACCACAAACCTTAAACCCAATCCTAAACCCTAAACCATAAACCTTAAACCCCAACCTAAACTAAACCCTAAAGCATAAATCGAAACCTTAAACCCTAAACCCTAAATATTATCCCTAAATAACAAACCCTAAACCTAAACCTAAAGTAACTCAATAAATTAAAAAAAAAATCTAAACCATAAAACCTAATAAACTTAAACCCTAAGAATGGGCAAAACCTTGACGATAGGAACATCACTCTGAACTAGGCTCAATCTAGATCTGATGGTGGAGGTGAAGGCAGAGGTGTTGGTTATTGCAGTGGTGGGGGATGAGGTCTTGGTGGATATGGAGCGAGTGGTTATGGAGGCATGGAGGTTATAACCATGGAGGTGGATCACGCTACTAAAGAGCCGGGATGGTTCTGATGGGAACTGGAGAAACTAAAGAATGACCGATCCGATCTGCTACTTATGGAACTATGCCTTTATAGAAGAGATGATTCTAGTTATCTAGGGTTTTTAATTTATTCTATGCGTGCTCATTGTTTATCTATGTATCGCTTATGTCTTAGAAAACTTGGTGTGTTACTTGGTTGATGAAACTAAAAAAAAGAAATATTGAATATGAATTTATTCTCTGTCTAAAAAAAACCCTAAACCCTAAACAAAATCCTGAACCTTAGACCTAAAACCTAAATCTTAAACCCTATACCCTAAAACCCAAAACTCAACCATAAACCCAAACCCTAAACCCTCACCCAAAAACCTACAACCCTAAACCCTAAACCCTAAACCCTAAACCCTAAACCCCAAACCCTAAAACCTAAACCTAAACTAAATAAAACCTAATAATAAAATAAACAAATAAACCTAATCCTAAAAAATAAATAAGTAAAATAAAATCATAAATTAAAAATTAAACCTAATCCTAAAAGAAAAATAAGAGAATAAATAAAAATTAACTAAAAATAAATAAATAAAAATTTAAATTAAACCAAAAAAATTAAATAAAAGTAAGAATAGAAAACCTAAATAAAATAAAAACTAAATGTAAAATAAAATTAAAATAAACCTAAAAATAAATAAAAACTAAATAAAAACCTAAACATAAAAATAAAATGTACAAATAATAAAATAAATAAAAAACTAAAAATCCTAAACATAAAATAAAAATAAAATAGTCATAATAAAATAAACCTAAACTTAAACTAAAATAAACTAAACTAAATTAAATATAACCTAAACCTAAACCTAAAATAAACTAAACCAAAACCTAAACCTAAACTTAAACTAAATAAAATAAAATAAACTAAAAATAAACCTAAATCTAAACTAAAAAAAATAAAACCTAAAAATAAACCTAGAACTTAAACCCAAAAAAATAAAATTAGAAACCAAAACTTAAACCTAAATATAAAAATAAAACCTAAACCTAAAAAATAAAATAAAAATTAAACTAAACCAAAAAAAATAAGCATAAACATAAACTTAAACCTAAAAAAATAAACTAAAATAAAAAACCTAAACCAAAATAATAAAACTAAATTAAATAAAAATTAAAAATAAAACCTAAATAAAAATAAAAAATCAATTAAACTAAGATAAATAAAAAATAAACTAAATAAACTAAAAAAACTTAAAACTACCAGTTTACTTAATTTAAAAAGAAAACCACATAAACCATAAACCCTAAACCCTCTGAAATCCTAAAACCTAAACCCTAAAAATCAAAAATGTGCCCCAACTGATTTAAACCCTAAACCTTAACCAGATAAATCCTAAAAACCCCAAACCCTACCCTAAATCCTAACCTAACCTACCCTAAACTCTAAACCATAAACCTAAACCTAAACCCTAAACTTAAACCTAAACCACTATACAAAACTAAACTCTAAAACTCTTAAACTTAATTCTTGGACCAACCCAAGTCTATGACCCTAAACCCTAAACTAAACCATAATTCTTTACCTTAACCCTAAACCTGAGCCTAAAATAAACCTTAAAATAAAACTACCTGACCTACCCTAAACCTTAAACTACTCTACCCTAAAATAAAAAAAATAAAAACCTAAACCTAAACTAAATAAAACCTGATAATTAAAATAAATAAATAAATATGTAAACTAAATAAAATAAAATAAAATAACCAACTTAAACCTAAAATATTTAAAAATAAACTAAAATAAATTAGATAACCTAAACTAAACTAAAAAAATAAACCTAAGTAAAAAACCTAATTAAAATAAAATTAAACATAAATAATAATAATAAACTTAAAATAAAATAAACTAAAACTAAAAAAAACCTAACCTAAAACCTCAAATATAAACTAAAATAAATAAAAATAAAACCTAAACCCATAACTAAGAAAAAACCTAAAACTAAAATAAAAATAAAATAAAATTAACCTAAACCTACACTAAAAACTAAAACAAATAAAACCTAAACCTAAACTTAAAATAAGGTAAACCTAAAACCTGAACCTAAACTAATTACAATAAAATAAACTAAAATAAACCTAAACCTAAACTAAAAAATAAAATCTAAATAAATTTAAAATAAAAACCTAAAACCTAAAACTAAAAAAATAAAACTAAACCGAAAATAAAAAAATAAAATGTAAACCTAAAGAATAAAATAAATATAAAACTCAACTAAAAAAATAAACCTAAACCAAAATAAACTAAAATAAATAAACCTAAAATTAATATACTAAACTAAAAAAAATAAAAAATAAACTAAATTAACTAAATTAATCTAAACTATCATTTGCTTAATTTTAAAAAAAAAAATACTAAACCTAAACCATAAACACTATGGGTGCTCATTTTTTATCTATGTCGGTAAACATGTCTTAGAAAATTTTATGTGCTACTTGGTTGATGAAATTGGAAAGAATAAATGTTGAATCTAAATTTGCTCTCTTAAAAACCTTAAACCCTACACCTAAACTAAACCATAAACCCTAAACCTAAAATTAAAGCCTAAACCAAAACCTAAATCTTAAACTAACCTCCCAAACCTAAAATGCTAAAACCAACCTAAAAAATACAACCTAGAAAATAAAAAATAAAACTAACCAAAATAAAATAAAATATATAAAATAAAACCTAAACTAAAACCTAAATCTAAACCTAAGAAAATAAAATAAAATAAAAGTTAAACTAAAATAAAATAAATAAAACATAAACTAAACTAAAAAATAAAACATAAACATATGGTTTATCTCTTTAAAATCCTAAACCCTAAACAAAACCTTAACCTACTCGTCCCACCCTAAATCTTTATACCCTACCCAACTCTAAACCATGAACCCCCTAAATACACCCTAAAACTTACAACCCTAAACCCACACCCCCAAACCCTCCCCACCTACCCAAACCTAAACCTAAACTAAATAAACCTAATAATAAAATAAATAAATAAACCTAAACCAAAAAAATAAATAAATAAAATTAAAACATTTAAAACTTAAACCTAATCCTAAAAGAAAAATAAGAGAAGAAATAAAAATTAACTAAAATAAAATAAATAAAAACTTAAAACTAAACCAAAAAAATTAAATAAAATTAAGAATAGAAAACTTAAATAAAATAAAACCTAAATGTGAAATAAAAATAAAATAAACCTAAAAATAAATAAAAACTAAATAAAAACCTAAACCTAAAAAATAAACTAAAATAAAAAACCTAAACCAAAATAATAAAACTAAATTAAATAAAAATTAAAAATAAAACCTAAATAAAAATAAAAAATCAATTAGACTAAAATAAATAAATAATAAACTAAATAAACTAAATAAAACTAAAACTACTAGTTTACTTAGTTTTAAAAAAAAACCACATAAACAATAAACCTAAACCCTAAATGCAAATCCTAAACCTTAAACCCTAAACCCTAAACCCTAAAACTAACCCTAAATGTGCAACCCTAGACCAATAGCCCTAAACCCTAAACCCTAAACCTTAACAGAAATCCTAAATTAACTTAACCCTAAACTAAAATCCTAACCTACAAAACTAAACTCTAAACCATAAAACTAAACCCTTTGATTGCTTTAATGTTCTCTTTTGTGGATGTGCCAATGGGGTTACTCCTTGGGTTGATTGTAGCTCTTTGAGTAGTAGTTTGAGTTTATCCCCTTTAAGGACCTTGTAACCCTTTTTTGTGGCAATAAAATACCCTCGCATCATGGGGTTTCCCCATAAAAAAAAACAAAAAATACAAAAAATACAAAAAACAAAAATAGAAAAAAATAAAAAAAAACCCTAAAACCCTAAACCTTAAACCCTAAACCCTATACCATAACCCCTAAACCCTAAACCCTAAAACTCTAAACCCTAAACCCTAATTCCTAGACCCTCAAAACTCAAAACCCTAAAGTTTAAGCACTAAACCCTAAACCCTAAACACTAAAACCCTAAACTCTAAACCGTAATTCTTATAACCTCAAAACCCTAAACCCTAAAGCCTAAACACTAAACCTTAAACCATAAACCCTAAAACCTTAAACCCAAATAAATACCCACTTAAACTCTAAACCCTATACAACAACAACAACAATAATCCTTAATCCCACTTGGGTGGCTACATGAATCCTTTGTCTCCATTATGTCTGTGTATCAAATTCTCATTTAATTCAAATACTAAGATCATTTTTTATACATCTTAACCAAGTATTTTTTTGGGTCTATCTACCTTTCTTAACATAAGGCAAATCTAATGCATATACTCTCTGTGGTCATGGACGGTAGCTTTATGTGGCCAAACCATCTAAAGAGACTCTTCCTAATCTTATCTACCACTAGAGCTACTACAACTTTTACCCAAACATACTCATTTTGCATTCTATCTCTAAGAGTAAAGCCACTCATCCACGAGCATCCTCTCTAACACTTAACTTAGTCTTATGCTTCTCTTTTATTGGCCAACATTCACCATAAGTCATTGCGGTCTTACCACAATCTTATAAAATTTTCCCTTAAGTTTAAGTGGAACTTTTCTATCACATAATAGGCCAGATGCATTCCTCCAATTCAACCATCCAACTTGAATTCTACTAATAACATCTCCATCTATTTCACCATCATTTTGAATAATAGATCCTAAATATCTGAATCGCTCACTCTTATTAACGACTTGATCACCTAAAGTCACAACACTATCAATAAAACTTCTACAACTAAAATTACACTCCATATATTCAATTTTAGATCTACATAAATGAAAACCTTTAGACTCTAAAGTTGACCTCCATAATTCAAGTTTTGTTGGACTCCTCTCTAGTCTTATCAACGAAGAATGTCATCGACAAAAGCATACACCAAGGTACATCTTCTTGTAAATGCCTCGTAAGAACATCCATAACTAAAGTAAAAAGATAAGGGCTTAATGTTGATCCTTGGTAATCCAACTAAAATAGGAAAATATTTTGTCAATCCTCCTTGTGTTTGGACACAAGTACACTCTAGTATACATATCCTTAATGACTTGAATATAACCAATATTAACTTCTTTTCTAGAACTCTCCAAAGAACATCTCTTGAGACTTTATCATAAGCTTTCTCTAAATCAATAAATATCATATGTAGATCATTCTTACTTCTCTATGCTTCTCCATCAAACCTCTTAACAAATGTATAGCATCCATAGTAGATCTACCTGGCATGAAACCAAACTGATTGTGAGAAACTTCTGTATCACATCATAACCTATGCTCAATTACTCTCTCCCATAATTTTAATGTATGGCACATTAACTTAATTTTTCTACAATTTGCACACTCTTGTGCATCACCTTTATTCTTAAATAAAGGAACCAACAAACTCTTTCTACACTCATCTAGCATCTTTTAGTCTTTAAAATAACATTAAAAGATTTGTAAGCCAAGAAAATCCTTGATCTCCTAAACATTTCCACATCTATTGGAATATTATCCGGTCCTACTTGCTTTTCCACATTTCATTTTCTTTAAAGCTTCACTAACTTCGATTTACTAATCGATGATAAATGAAATTCTCTATTTTTTGTTTAGGGTATTAAGGTTGCTAAAATCAATAGTACTTTCAGATCCTTCATTGAAAAGTTTATCAAAATACCTCATCCACCTATTTTCAATATCTTTTTCTAAGAAAAGCACTTTATTATTTTCATCCTTAATACCCCTCACTTGAACTATGTCTTTACTTCTCCTATCTCTTTGCTTGGCTAACTTATACATACATCATTCAACTTCTTTGGTATCTAATCGATTGTATAAATCACTAAAAGCTAAATTTTTTGTATCATATATTGCTTTCTTTTGAATCTCTACAGCCACTTTATATCTTTCCCAATTCTGAATTTTACATCTAAACCAAGTTTTATAACAATGCTTCTTATTTTTTATCTTTTCTTGCACACTTTGACTCCACCACCAACTATTCTTATTAAAAGAAGCTTTTCCTTTTGATTCTCCAAGAACATCTTTAGCAACTTGCTTAATTTCAATCAATATTTTTCCCACATAACGTTAGCTTCCTTATGAACATCCCAAATTCTAATTTCTTGTAGCTTGCTCTTAAAAATATTTTTATTTGTATTCTTTAAGTGTCCCCATCTAATCCTAAGATAATAATTTAGTTTATTTTTTCTCTTACAACCTTTCATCTTAAAATCTAAAACTAATAGTCGATGTTGGGTACTTAAAATTTCACTTGGAATGACCTTACAATTTACAATCTAAACGATCTATTTTTCTTATCAAAAAATAATCAATCGTGTTTTACTAGATCCATTTTATAAGTAATAATATGTTCATCTCTTTTCTTAAACAAAGTATTAGCAACTACAAAATCATAAGCTAAGGCAAAATCTAATATAGTCCTACATTCTTCATTAGTCACTCCAAAACCATATCCACCATGAATACTTTTAAAATCTTCTACCACTCTACCAACATGTCCATTTAAATCTCCCCAATAAATATTTTTTTCTTCAAGAGGTATCTTTGTATTAATCCCTCTAATTCATTCCAAAATTTTCTTTTGAGCTTACCTCCAAACTTGAGGAGCATAGACACTTATAACATTGATAATCTTAGTATCAACATAATCTTTAGAGCTATAATTCTATCTCCACATCTATTAATACTTATAACATTATCCTTCAAACTTTTATCTATAATCACACTACACCATTTCTAGTTCGACTTTTACACGAATACCAAAGTTTAAAACCTAAACTATCAATCTCCTTAGCCTTCTCACCAACCCATTTAGTTTTTTTAACACATAAAATATTTATCTTTCTATGAACCATAATATCTATTAATTCCATTAATTTACCAGTAAGAGTACCTATATTCCAAGATCCTAACCTAAACCCTAAACCCTAAAAAACTAAAAAACCTAAACTTAAACTAAATAAAACCTAATAATAAAATAAATAAATAAATGTAAACCTAAATAAAATAAAATAAAATAAAAACCTAAACCTAAACCTAAAAAAATATTTAAAAAATAAACTAAAATAAATTAAATAAAAACCTAAACTAAACTAAAAATAAAATAAACCTAAGTATAAAAAACTAATTAAAAAAACTAAACATAAAATAATAATAAAATAAACCTAAAACAAAATAAAATAAAAACAAAAGAAAAACCCTAACCTAAAAAAACCTCAAAATAAAAACTAAAAATAAATAAAAAATAAAACCTAAACCCATAACTAAGAAAAAACCAAAACCTAAAATAAAAATAAAATAAAATAAATAAAATAAACCTAAACCTACATTAAAAACTAAAATAAATAAAACCTAAACCTAAAATAAGGTAAACCTAAACCTAAACCTAAACTAATTATAATACAATAAACTAAAATAAACCTAAACCTAAACTAAAAAATAAATCCTAAATAAATTTAAAATAAAAACCTAAAACCTAAACCTAAAAAAATAAAATAGAAACCTAAACCTGAAAAGAAAAAATAAAACGTAAACCTAAAGAATAAAATAAATATAAAACTCAACTAAAAAATAAACCTAAATCTAAAAAATAAACTAAAATAAAAAAACCTAAACTAAAATAAATAAACCTAAAATTAATATACTAAACTAAAAAAATAAAAAATAAACTAAATTAACTAAATAAATCTAAACCGATCGGTTTACTTAATTTTAAAAAAATATTAAACCCTAAACCCACAACACTATTGGTGCTCATTTTTTATCTATGTCGTCGCTTATGTCTTAGAAAATTTTGGGTGCTACTTGGTTGATGAAATTGGAAAGAATAAATGTTGAATCTAAATTTGTTCTCTGTTGAAAAAAAACCTTAAACCCTACACCCTAAACTAAACCATAAACCCTAAACCTAAAACCTAAAGCCTAAACCCAAAAACCTAAATCTTAAACTAACCCTAAACCCTAAAACCTAAACCTAAACAAAATACAACCAGAAAAATAAAAAATAAAAAACCTAACCCAAAATAAAACAAAAATATATAATAAAACTAAAACCTAAATCTAAACCTAAAAAGAAAATAAAATAAAAAATAAAAACTAAACTAAAATAAAATAAATAAAAACTTAAAATAAAATAAAAAAATAAAAAACCTAAATAAAATAAAAACTAAACCTAAAAATAAAAAAATAAAATAAAACTTAAACCAAAAAATAAACCTAAAATAAAACTTAAAATAAAAAAATAAATAAAACCTTAAACTAAAAAACTAAACTTAAAATAAAATAAATAAAATAAAATAAACTAAACTTAAAAATAAAATAAAATAAAATAAATAATACCTAAACCTAACTAAAATAAACTAAACCTAAACCTAAACCTAAACTAAATAAGCTAAAATAAACTAAAAATAAACCTAAACCTAAACTAAAGAAATAAAACGTAAAATGTAAACTTAAAGAAATAAATAAAAGCCTAAACCTAAATTTAAAAAATAAGAAATAAAATCTAAACTAAATAAAAAAATAAAATAGAACTTAACTAAAAATAAACCTAAATAAAACTAAAATAAAAACTTAAACTAAAATAAACTAAACTAAATAAAATAAAAAAATAAAAACTCAAATAAATTAAAAATAAACTAAATAAACCAAGACATTAGAGTTTACTTAATTTAAAATAATAATAAAAAATAAAAAATAGAAAAAATAAACCCTAACCCTAAAACTAACCCTAAACCCTAAACACTAAACCCTAGACCTACAACCCTAAAACTTAAACCCTAAACCCTAAAACTCTAAACCCTAAACCTTAAACCCTAAACCCTAAAATTGTAGACCCTAAACACTAAAGCCTAAACTATAAACCTTAAAACCTACAACCATAAACACTAAACCCCAAATCCTAAACCATAAACCATAAACCCTAAACTAACACTAAACCTTAAATCTTAAACTCTAAACTAACCCTAAACCCTAAGAATGGACAGAACCTTGATGACAGGAACATCATTTTCAGTTAGGCTCAGTCTTAATCTAGCAGAGGAGGCGAAGGCGGAGGCAACATTTATCGTAGTGGTGTTGGGGGATCTAGAGGTGGTGGTCAAAGTAGTGGTGGTTATGGAGGCAGGTGGAGCGATGGAGGTTATAGCTGTGGTGGTGGTAGAGGGAGAGATCAGGGATATGATGGTGGATCACCTACTGCTGAAGAGCAGATCAAATCTACTACTTATGAAACTGTGTCTTTATAATAGAGAAAGTTCTACTTATCTAGGGTTTTTGATTTTCTTTATGGGTGCTCATTTTTTATCTATATCGTCGCTTGTATCTTAGAATACTTGGGATGCTACTTGGTTGATAAAATTGAAAAGAAAAAATGTTGAATATGAAATTTCTCTCTATTTAAAAAAAAACTTTAAATTATAAACCCAAAACCCTAAACTAAAACTTAATCCCAGAACCTAAAACTTAAACCTCAAACCCTAAACCCTACACCCTAAAAACCCTAAACCCTAAACCTTAAATAGTAAACTTAAAACCCAAAAATAACAAACCATAAAACCCACAAACCCCAAAACCATAAAATAAACCCAAAACCTACAATAAACTAAATAAACCCCAAACCCTAAATATGTTAATTTGAAGGTTGAGATGGAAGAATTTGGCCAAATTCATGGCACACACCAAAAAGCAATGCAAAAAATATGCTATTTTGTATCATTTCTATTAGAAAAATAACAATTTTACATCTAAAATAAACATTATTCATATTTTGAGAAAATTTTTTTATTTATTTTTTTCAAGTGATTCTAATGAGGTGTAATGTTAGAAAATATTTTATATTACAACAAATTATAATAAAGCATCATATATTATAATATAACATAGTGTGTTAATTTACACTATAATATGTTTAGCATGCTATTGTATAATTAGTTTGAGCTTGCACCATCACAAATCATAAAATGTTGATTACAATGTTGAGATGATGTAATTTGAATGAATACATTGTTAGGCTTTTGGTTAAAGTATTAAAGGTGTGCATAAAGAAGAAATAAGATTTGGTGAGAATTCCATGTTACATGGAGGGAGATCTAGGGATCACACATGCATTGGTCATGACATGTGAGGGATCTATGTCGAGGGCGTAGAAGAAAAATATTTGTTGGGGATAATGTTTCAACTTTATTTGATTATATGACTTGTGGAAAGAAGATCCATTAAAGAAAAGAATCTATAATCCACTAGGGATTAAGATCAAGTCGACTTTAATTTGTTTAGTTTTAATTGATGTGGAGGCATATCTAGAATATGGCTAGTTGTAGGGATGGGTATATGAACCTTCCACTAGAGAAGCATGTTGAGCTATGTTAGGGATTAAGATTGAGTTTGATTTCATAAATTTATTTGGGGATGTATAATAGATTTTGGTTGGATTTCTTTGATTTAGACTCTATTGGGGAGTTGTTTTAATTTTGCTCACTAGAGGTTGGTTTTGAATTTGATTTGTTTGTTTGACTTGTTTTATATGATTTAGGCTCACTAAGAAGAAGGGTGTGATTTAACTGAAAATAAGATTAGGTTTAATTTAATCTAAATTAATGTATGGACCATTGGTGTGCAATGGACACTGAGAAAAAAAGCTATATGACCTCCCTCAAGTTTAGAAATCCAAATGCATAGTCTACTGGCGGCAGGGTAGAGCTAGCTATACTAAGGGGTTGCCTTTTGGTGTGCAATGATTGTTCTAGGAAGAAGGCATAGTAGACTTACATCTTCCAAAGTGAGAAACAACCGTTGGGGTGACACATTGGATGCACAAAAAAAATGACGACAAGGGCTACTACTAAGTGAATAATGGGGACTTATGTCAACTCAAGTATTGAAGAATTTAATCATAATTTCATGTGATTTAATATGGTTTGTTTGGTTTAGTTTAATTTTGAATTGAGGGCATATCCGCCTGAGATGTGAGCTCGGTCAAATTTAAAAGATTTAATTTATGGATCATGTTAGTGTGTGATGGACCCACTGAGAAGGCTATATGACTTGTCCTCTCAAATTTACAAATCCAAAGGGATAGTCTATTGGCATGGGGTAGAGCTAGCCAACCTAAGGGGTTGCCTTTGGTGTGCAATGACTGCTAGAAGAAGGTGTGAGACTTACATCTTCTAAGGAGGAAAAACCGGGTGACCTATTGGTAGCACAACAAATTGAATGACTTAGGGCCTGAGTGAATGTGAGGACTATATCAACTCAAGAGTAGTGAGGCGATTCTATAGGAGATTTGCGACACCTAAACAGATATCTTCTTGAGAAAAAATGCTAGTGTCCTCTAATCCATAAGTGAATATATATTTTGTTTATATGTTTGCATGGACCCTATTGGTGTCGAGGACCACATTGAGAAGAGCTATGTTGGCCTTGACCTATCTCAGTTCTTGGACCATGGAGAATCTACACACATCTATGGACGGATTCTCCAACCACATATGTGGTTACTATAAAAGAGGAACTGTCCAATACGATAGTAACTCGGGTAGTGTATAAATGGGAATGTGAAGGATGTAATCCAAAATATTGCCCACAGGGAAGGTGCTACTAGAGTTATCTTGATCCTAGAAAGAAACATAGTGTGTGGCCAACTTAAGGAAAAAGCATAGCAGACTTACCTCTGCCATGAGTGGTGTATCCTAAGGTGCAAGAACCAACCAACCCAAGGTGTATCAGTCAACACGAGTGGTTTATCTATCATCATAGTGAGAACCAACCAACCTAATGTGCCAGTTGATGTCCAACAATCAATTTAGAAAGAAAGCATGTAGGCTTACAACACAAATTAAACTCATCATTGAGATAGTAATCATTGGGGGATAAATATTTGACCTAGTATGACTAATAAGCTTGGAGCCCCAAGGAAGGACTGGATACAAAATTGAAGCAATCATGAGGGAAGAAACTACTAGAGGACTTATCCTAAACCTCAAATATACATGACCCAGTTAGTGCACGAAGGCTAATCTAAGAAGAAAGCATAACAGACTCACATCTTCTTAAACAAAGCCAACATGAGGTAGCTTACCGGCCATGCAATAAGGCCTACCAAACTAACAAGCCGCTTGTCGATGTGCAATGGCCAAATAAAGAAGAAAAATGTAGCATACTTACATCCTCCAAAAGAAGACCACTAGGGTGACACTGGTAGGGTAGCTTACATCATCACCTAGAGCATTCTTGAGTGAGTGTGCCACTTGGGGCGTTATCTCAACTCAGTAGCACAAAAGATATGTGTTTGTTTATATGTTTTTTATGTGGTTTGTATTTGTTTTATGTCGATGAAGGATAGGACACCACTCTGGTTCTTTACACCAACCCTAAACACATCGTGGTGGATTCAAAAACAAGAATACTTTCAATATGGAAGAGATTGAATTTGAATGGTATTTTCATTGATGCTAATTATTTTCAAACATGATTTATAATATTCTTTTAAGTAGAACCCAATGGTTTGAAGCATTGGGAGCTATCCCTCATGATTAATAAGTTGATAAGATCTTCCTTGGTATGCCTTTTCTATGGCAAAAGGGCCATCCCAGGTGGGTTCAAACTTGCCTCTCATCTTACAATGGGCAACAATTAATCTCCTTAAAACTAAAATAAGCTCTCTTACTTGAAAAGCTCTAGAATGAACAAACTTGTTGTGAGCTTGAATCATTTTAGCTTTGTACAACTCAAGGTTTTAGCATGCCAGTAGGCTTCTCTTCTCCAAACCTTCAAGATCTTCTAACCATAACTTGGCATTCTTCTTAATTACAATCTTGCTACCCATAGCTATCCTTAGTGATGGGAGTTGGACTTCTAATGGTAGAACAACTTTGGACCCATACACTTAGGAGAAAGAAGTAGACTGAGTTGGAGTTCTATATGTGATGCGGTAGGCCCACAAGGCTTGAACTACTTGCTCATCTTGTAGCTTATTGTTGTCGAGTGTCTTTTTTAGTATTTAGATGAGAGTTTTATTGAAGAATTCTGCTAAGCAATTTTCCCTTAGGTAGTTGATGGTAGAATATCTCTAATCTATGCTATGTCTACAGGAAAAGTTGTTGATCTGAGTGCTCCTGAATACAGTACCATTATCAATTATAATTCATCGAGGAACTTCAAACCTATATACGATATGGTTCCTAAAAAATTAGAGCACATGCTGAGTTGTGCCTCTCTAATGGAATCATTTTCATCCATTTGGAAAAGTAGTTAGTAGCAACTAAGATGAACCAATGACCCTTAGAAGTAGGAGGATCAATCGACCCATTATGTGGTACACAATACCGAATGGTGATCAATGTAGGATGTAGAATGTTGGATGGTTGGTGTAGGACCACATCATTTATTTGACATTGGTGGCATTTCTATATCCATGCAATCTTTGATCATCGATGATAGTATCTAGTCTTAATATTGGCTTTCATTTTTGAACCAGATTGGTTGGCTCCACATAATCCTAAGTGTACCTCAATCATAATCTTACAGGCTTTGTGTTTGTCTAAACAACGTAACCATGTATGATCAAAAGACTATCGAAATAAGAAACCATCAACAAGAGCATAAGAAAGTGCTCTCTACTTCATCTGATGGGCTTGAGACATCTCTTGAGGTAGTTTGCCTTTATTTAGGTAATTCATGAATGAGTGCCTCAAATCTAACTCCTCTTCTATCTTAGCAATGGCAACCTCCCCATCAAGAGAGTACTTTTTGATGAGTTCAATATCAATAAGGAATAACAATTATCTATTTTGGACCTTTATTGATATGGACTCAACTTCCGGACATGCCAGCTCCTTGGCATATGCTCAACATTCTCTCCTTGGAATCTTATAACTAGCAACCTGAGATTTGGGCCAACAACTCTATGGTGTACTTATTGTAGTGATGGAGCTTGGCTTTATAACCTTGTAGGACCCAACAATTTGGTTGATAACTAGCAGAATCCCCAAAGATGTTGATGTTCGATGCTTAGAGTAATGGATAACTCAGTCAATCGAGCCTTATATTTAGCTTCATTATTGGTTATTGGATGAGATGATATGAATCTCATCATGATCGGAGTTAGAGAACTATTCCTACCCTTGCCATTCTTAGAATAGTAGATTATCGTTCTTCTCCTCTTTGAGAGGAAGCTACACCATCAAAGTACATCTCCCAGTGGTGAATGCTAGTATCCCCTAAGTTCATGAATTGTT
This sequence comes from Cymbidium sinense, assembly GCA_021442155.1. Taxonomy (NCBI): domain Eukaryota; kingdom Viridiplantae; phylum Streptophyta; class Magnoliopsida; order Asparagales; family Orchidaceae; genus Cymbidium; species Cymbidium sinense. The sequence continues at coordinate 30,018 of JAKCPB010001409.1, read as the reverse complement.
CATCAGGGAGATCATCACTAAGCCGAGAGTTAGTAGGAAGTGGGTGTGTTGCTAAAAATCTACTAGAAGTTGTCCTTTCATAAAGAGGGAAGGTAATGTCAAACTATAGAGGATCATGGACCATCAAATGCATAGAAAACATCGGCCATGTCATGAGATACTATAAGGGATTGATCTTAGAGATTAAGTTCACCTTATGAGGAAGCATGTAGTGTTGTAGCTTTTGGGATGCAAAGATTAAACCTATAAAATGCTTCTCAATGGATGGATAATTAGCCTCAGCAAGGATTAGATGATAGCTGAGGCAGCAGAGTGCCTTTTCTTTGCCTTCATCATTGACTTGTGCCAACAAAGCACTAAGGGAGTCATCTAACATAGTAGGGTAAAGTATGAATGGCTTACCCAGGATAAGGGCTACTAGAATCAGTGACATCATTAGGTATTTCTTGATGTCTTTGAAGGCATGCTCACACTTGTCATCTCACTTGAACTTGGCATCCTTTTTAACAAGTGCTGAGAATAGCTGACATCTTCCTGATAAATTGGATAGAAAGAATCATAAATACGCTAACCATCTTTGTAATGATCTAAGTTGAGTTTAACTTTTAGGGGATGAAAATTATAATATCTCATTGATCTTCTCCTAATTGATTTTGATTCCTTGGTGTCGAACAACAAACCAAAGGAATTTTTTTGAAGCTACTCTGAATGCATACTTCAAGGGATTCATTTTGAGGTTAAATGATCTTAACTATTCAAAAACTACTTTCAAGTCAAAGAGATGGTCTTCTTTTTCTCTATTTTTGACTATGAGATCATCAACATAGCAGTTACCTTGATGATGCATGAGTTCGTCGAAGATTTGAGTCATTGCTCATTGGTATGTAGCATCGACATTTTTAAGGCTGAAAGGCATGACCTTATAGCAATAGATTCTTCTTCTTTCATCTTTAGGGGCCATCTTTATTTAGTTATATCCAGATGAGCCATCCATGAAAGAGAAGACTGCATAAGTTGAGGCAATGTCCACCATTAGCTTCGAGATTGGTAGTGAAAATTTGACTTTTGGACATGCCTTATTTAAATCCATAAAATTGATAGATATGTGAATTTGGCCATTCTTTTCTTAACTGGGATGACACTGGCTAACCAAGTAGGGTATTTTTCTTCCCAGATGAAGCCGGCATCAATCATTTTCTTGACTTCATAAATGACCTATTATTCTATGTCTAATCACATGCATCTAAGAGCTTGTTTGATAGGGTTAGAATTAGGCTCTATTTCTAGTTTGTGGACCACTACATCAGGAGCCAATCCAGGCATCTTTTCATAACTCCATGAAAAGCTATCCTTAAACTAAATCAATAGCCTAACTAAGTCATTAGTTTCAATTTCATTAAGAACTGTATGCGTGCATGGATCTTCTTCGTTCTAAATTGATTTCCTTGAGCTTTGATTGTTGACGATCTCTTCTTTGAACTCGGTGATCTTTGATTTCAAAATCATCTAGATCATCGAACTAAGGACTCCTCATATGAGTTAATGTGATTTGAAAAGAACCTATTAGATTCCAAATCATTTGTGATGACTAAGTAGTAATCATCATCATCAACTGGACCCCATGCACTAAATTCTAGTCTCGATCTTGGTTGAGAGCTTTTGCATTTGTTCCTCCATATTCTTTCAAAGTAGTCTGACCTATGCTTTGACCAAGTATGTGGGATTAACCCTTTCTTGCTAAATTAAAGGCAAGTAACAATCAAAGGTAATTCTATTAAATCTTTATATGAATCATCCTCTAGTTCTACATCAACTTCTTGACTTGAGGATGATGCTAAAAAATTCAGTCTTCACACACAGGATGACTTAGACTTCCTTAACTACCAAACCCTCGCTTTTGAGAGGAAAGTGGGGTTATAGCTAAGGTTCTCAACTGATGCCTAACTGTTTCACATAGAGATTTGGATACACTTATGCTTTACTTTGGAGCTTGGTCTTCATCCTTATCTGGCTCAAGTGTCTCCTCCAAAGGAATCTACTATTGAGAAGAGCTGGTTAGTGTGCTAACCATATAAGACTCATCTTATAAACTAGATTCTAAGTCTATATATGGATAGTGTACTCTTTGGGACATATCTTCTATGGGTGGCCAATAAGGAGGTTTTCCACCTAGGGCCTCTAAACTACCTCTTCACGGTGGAGGTGTCATCTTGCCCATATGTTGAATGGAGTAATTATGGGTTGAATCTAATGCTCACTTCCTCCTCCAAGTCTATTTTGCTCCCTTTTTTTATTTTTTTTTTCATTTTTTCTTTTCTTTTCTTTTTCTCTTTCTTTTCTTTTTTTTCTTTTCTTTATTTTAAACTTTGGCCAAGTTCATGAGAATAGACTTGTTGGTTTGAGGGAGGTAGTAACATCCTCATATCTTGACCTCTAAACTATAAATGGCTTGAGATCTCTTTTCACACAATAGATGATCACCTCTCACAAACTTCATACACGATGTAGAGAGAGAACTATGTTGTTCTCATGTATCCATGGTCTCCCATGAAAAGTGTTGAAAGATGTATCGTCTATAATGTGAAACTTGGGTCTTCCATCTATCTCCAGGCAACACTATGGAGCCAAGGCTTGACCTCACTTTTAGAGTGCAGATTCAATCTTCCATCTTAGACTTAGAGTCTTCTACTGACTTTCCTAGTCATAAGACACTTCTAAAATTAGGAAACACCTAACTAAACTTAGAAGGGTTAACCATAGGATTAGGTTATACCTTATTAAGATAATCAACACTACAACCCAAATCCAATCCATGCCTTCTCAAACCAAACCTCAAGTTCAATTCAAACATCAAATTCAAATCCAAATTCAAACCCAAATTCCAAAACCAAATGATTGAAGCCCATGATCAAATCCAAACTTGAAACCCTTCTAAGCCATATGATCTATCCCATGGACTTACCAAAATTTTAATCCAAATCAATCTTGATTTTCTCATAATCAATTTATATCTTCAATCATCTTCTAAATATAAATCAAATGTACATTCAAATGATCAAAACTAAATCAAACTAAATCAAATTAAATCAAAACCCTTCTAAGCCATATGACCTATCCCATGGACTTAGCTAAATATTAATCCAAATCAAGTCAAACTTAATTGATTTTTCTAACAAATCAATCATATTTTCAATCATCTTCAAATTTAAATGAAATATACATTTAAATCATCAAAACTAAATCAACCAAATCAAAATCCAAACTAAGCCACATGACCCAACTCATAGACTTAGCCAAATTCCTTCATTCCAAAACCCAAATTCAATTGATTTTCTCATGAATCAATCATACCTTCAATTATATTCATAAATATAAATGAAATCTACAATCATCAACAAACCAAAATCAGTCAAACCCAACTTAACCCTTTTACTTGAAATGTTCAAATGAACCAAAACCCATTTGAAACCAGCCAATTAATTGAATTTATATATCAATCCCAAATCCATATATAAACTCAACTAAATCAAACTCAACCCAAAATTAAGCCAACTAAATTGGTCCACTTGACCCAAAGTTGCAATTTGACCTATTTGAGCTAAGTTCTAATCCTACCCAAATTGGATTGAACCAAGCCCATCAAAATCTCATCATTATTGTGATCACCTAGGTTGATCAATTTTCATTGGGTCAAACCAAGTCAACTTGGTCATTTGACCAAGTCAAACCCCTTAACCCATATGAACCCAAACTAGCCAAATTGCAACAAAAATCCTTGAAACCAATGATTCATACCAAATCAAAATCAATATTTGAATATCACATGACCTTCAATTGAGTCAAACCAAACCCAATTGGCTCACTTGACTCAAGTTGACCCAAATTGACTTAGAAGACCAAATTGGGTCAAATCAAAATATAAACCAAATTGATTTACAATCAATGGCTCAAGTTCATTCCAAATTGATTGTTGAACTTGACCAAAGCCATGATTGGATTGAAACCCAATTGAGCTACTTAGCCCAAATTGACCAATGGTTCAAGTTGGCCTAAATCAAAACCAAATCCAAATTGAAACCAAAGCCTACAATCATCTTCAATTGGTTTAACTAAACCAAACCAACACTAAACCCAAGCTTTTTTGGTCAAATTGGTTAATAACCCATTGACCCAAATGAATTCAAATGAGCAAAATCAAATCTAAGCCAAACTAAACAAACCAATTGAACCAAAACATCCCAAATGATCATATGAACTTGAATCAACCCTTGGTTTGACCCAATTTAACCAATTGTTCAAATCCAAACTAACCCATTTGACCTAAATGAGTCAAATTGAGCCAAAACTAACCAAATTGACTCAATTGACTTGAAATTTTTTAACCACTTTTGGCTCATTTCAAATCTGTCAAATCAAATCCAATGCAAATGATCATTTTACCCTTAGGTTAAAGGCATCACATGAGATAAATCACCCATGTAAGTGGACATTTCCATTCTTTAGCCACTTGGTACTCTCCCAATGGTCCACCTAGGCACCTAGGACACTTCAACTACTAATGGGTGGTTGGGTGATGACCCATGGGAGGTGAAATCACCTCACCCTCCCATTAGAGCATTTGAAACCCATAGGACACCCATGATTCCTCCTTGGCACCTCACCTCCACCAACCAAGTGAGCCAACTCCTCCTGCCACCCAGACTGTTGATGGCGGATACTAGAAGCCAAACCAATCTCGATCAAGATGAAGGGCACCCCATGTTTCCACTCAAACACACATAAAAATCATTCCTCAGACCCATAAATACTCAAGATGAGCCATTATAGCCATTCCTTAAGCTCCCAAGCTCATTCCTCGATCAGAAAATATCATTATCATCCATCCAAAAATAGGACACTCCCATTTCCAACCTAACTTCACCATTTCTCCGTCAAACTCAAATTAACTTTGCACGCACCTTCCCTAGACCTCATCGAGCAAGATCGAGTCATCTCCCAAGCTTCCCAAGCACCAGAGGTGGGACTTCGATCAAAGCAGAGCTCCAAATCATTGCATCATGGCCTTTTGAGTGAACATCGAATGATAATTCTTTGCTCAAGCAGCTTCATCTCCACTAGATGAAGCTTCCACAATCATTGAGCCACCGATCTTGAGCTCGGTGAGTATGCTTCCAAAATAGATCCTTAGGCAAAAAATGGGTTGGAGCTTTTTCAAAAAAACTTGCATCTTATGTGATCTTGACTATTGGATCCCCTCGATTGTCATGAAGGTGTGGGATCCTTTTGGAGTTGATTAAGCTCAAGCTTCGGATCAAGTGAGCAATGGGCGACGACTCCATTCTCCTTTCACTCGTGATGTTAGATCGCATTGTCCATTCCACATGATCAAAATGGATAGTCATGTTTAGATCTTCTAGATCGATCTGATTTAATATTATTAAGCTATAGGATTAATCATATCTATTCGATCTTAGATCAGACGATGGATGAGAAAGCGCGTATACCACCACCATGTAGGCGCTACATCGGATAAGTTTTAAATAGCAAATCACATAATTCCACATGAAAAGCACACCGCTTCAACATGCCACATGGTGCCAATAGGATTAGGCTTTAATTATGCTTAATTAATCATTTTTAATGGCTAAAACTTCTAAAAATCATAAAAAGTCAAAGAGAAATTAAAAATGCAAATAAATACTTATTTTAAAGTTATTTCAAAGGAGAATTAATTTAAAATAATCTTAACTAATTTTGAATAGTAAAGTATAAAATTAATTAGCTTAATTACTCCTTAATTACTTGAGCAATTAATCCCAAATTTTGTTTGTTAATTTAAGTGATGACCTCTACCTCCCATGATTTTCTTGGGATTTATTGCTCACTTAATTAGGAAAATTGACTAATTAAACCTTAACTACTCTTTTAAGTTAATTAATAATTAATTAATCCCATGAATAGTAATAAATTGGTTAATTAAGTTTATTAATCATTGTTCAACATAGTCAACTAAGAATAGGGTTGGGACCCCTTTCCTAAGATCATTTCTCCCTTTTTTAAAATAAATTAAGATTTAACTAATTAATTAAATCACTTAATCAAATTGAAATCATAATCACATAAGACCTTAATTAATTAAAGCATGGGGTAGATCTTTAGGTGTTTAATAACCTGAAAGAGTTTAATGAAATTATGGTTAGTCACATGTGGAAAACCATAAGAGTAATTAATTAAGTCTTAATCTAATTAACTATTAATCATGAGCCAATTGCATTAGGCCTTTTATTTCCTAGATCATTGCAAGTTTATTTTCCATGCATATCATGTTGGCTCATAATAATTTTGTTAATTACTTTAAGGTGACATAGGTAAGCATAATTAATTCATCTAATTAAAGTTCAACTTAATTAACCCATAAAATCAACTTAATTACATTTCTTTAAATTAAATAATCACTAATGTGGGAATGGGTTTAAAACAACAAGTGATGATTTCTATTCTCCTCTTTAAATCAAATCAAATCCAAAACTTAATTAATAAAGCTTTGGTTTGCTTTAAATAATCTTATTTGATTTGATTGTCCTTAAGAACTAGTTTGGTTGAATGAATCATATGCTTATATTTGAATGAATCACATGCTTAACAACTAGTTTGGCAATGAATCACATAATTTTATGAATGTTGAGTTCTCTTTCCTCTATTTATGTGTGTTGATTTATATAATATTGAATGGTAATGGGTATATAGTCGGACATCCAGAACATGAGGCTTTAGCTAGCACCAAGGAGGTCATTTGATTACCTCACATCCCTAGTTTAATAACAGCACGTACCCAGTTTATTTCATTCTTATGTATTATAACATTTGAATTTGGGTAGATATTTAATTAATATATATAAATGATTCAATCAAATAAAAATATACAATCTTTGCATGGTTTTCTTTCCCTCATTTATGTATACTTCCATGTGTGTCCAAGCAAGTATATAGTCGGACATACAGGAATATGAGATTTAGTTAGCCCAAGGAGGTCATTTGATTTCCTCACTTCTCAGTTTAACAATGATCCATACTTGCCTATATCTTTTTTCATGTATATGTATATGTGATTAGTGAATGAAAATACCATTTTACATTAAAAGTGCATGCATTCATAATTGACTAAGTGGTTGAATTAATTAGCCCTATGAATCAAAGCTTACTTCCTATGTTCATGTATATGAATTTACATATGTTTGAATGAAAATGAGTATATAGTCTAGACATCCGAGAATACGAGGCTTTAGCTAGCTCCAAGGAGGTCATTTGATTAACTCCTTAGGTTTAACAATGGCACATGCCTATCTAATTTCATTCTTATGTCATTTTTTGCATGAATTTGGATAAAGTTTTAAATTAATATGTTTAAATAATTCAATCAAATAAAATATAAATTCTAAATATCACATACATTCATCTTTTAAGTGCTAAAATATGTTGCATGTATAGATACACTTAGGATTAAATCATATGCATGTTACATGTGATGGAAAGGAATTATTTAATATATGTCATGTGGTAATAATTCAATTAAATTAATCTTAAGATGCCTTTCATTTTGAATAGGATTATTTAAAGTGAACCTTAACTTTGGATTAATTAAATCATTTAATAGGCCATTCACTAAAGAGAACTAAATCAAATTAATATACTTTAGAAGAGTGACTTAAGGTAGGGATGAAATAGGGCAATCCTCTTTTCCTCTCTTTATAACACTTAGTTGCTAAGTGTAATAAAATGAAACAAAAGAAAACACAAATTAAAATTCTCAAATCAATTAAACTACTGTGAAATCAACCTTTCATGTTAAATTGAATCCTTCTTCACATAGAAAATACAACACTATTGCCTTACAAGACTTACCACAAAGCCTTAATACACACATTAGAATTAAGTCGCCACTTCTAACTCTAAGTTAGGATGGTGTGATGTGATGTATGATTTGTTTTATGATGCATTATTTTAGATTGGATGTTAGGGTGTATGCTTCATAGACTGGATGATAGGCCAATATTAGCGTAATCATGTTTTCTGCAAGGGATTATGCTTAAAGGATGCTTAAAAATAAAATTGAATGCTCTTTTTTCTGGTTTCTTAAACCCTTATGCATAATCCAAGTTAGGATAGGTGGGCTTAGTTACCCATGTGTAAGGTGCTAAGTCCAAATTATAAATACAATTGCTTGGGATTATATCTATATTTAGCTAACCTCCACTTTTTAGGTGCAGTTAGATTTACTTTTCCTACATAAATGTAGGGAGTGTGTTTAGGACTTTAGTCTCTTTCTAATTAAATAACTACCTAACTATCTTGCAATTCATAAGACCATACTACATGGTTTTAAAATCATAGGAGGAGTTAGCTGGCGGCCACTCCAGGCAGTTATAAGTCCAGAAGTTGGACAATTTATTCTCTCATATGGAGGTAAACCCATATGTCCACCTGTCGCTTAGATTTAGGTTGTGCTTTAGCTTGTACTAAAGCTCTCTATATTTAGGATCCAAGGTAGCTATTTCCTTTGAGCTATGAGCATAAATCCTCACCTCTTAGGCATTCCCACAACCTTGTGTTGGTGGATTATAAGCCCTAGTAATTTAATTAAATTTCAACTCAAAACATATAAATCTCTTCAACTTCAAAATTATAAAGCCAAACCATGGGATGGAATTCTACTAGGCTTCCTAGTATCATGAGCATTTCTTACTTATTTCATTTAGACTCCAAAATAAGTCTTCTCATGAACTTTCATAATTGTTTTCCAAATACAAACCAATCCTTTAATAGTAACCTTGAAATCTTGGAGATAATTGATCAAACTTTAATCGAGAGTATTCTTAGAAATTTCATTTCCTAAGATGTACAACTATGGAGGCTTGCCATAGTGAACTTAAGAACCTGGTTTAATATAAACCCTACTTTATTCATCCATGTAAAGTAAAAAATCTTTACATTCAAAGATCCATCATGCCTAGTCCTTATTTTGATTAGTCCATTGTAGGTGATGCCTCTATCTTTTGAGATAGTACATCATACCTCAATGTACCCACCTCAAAAGTATCCCCTATGATCTATGTGTCCCCTCCTCCCTACATCCAAAAAAAAATGCCACAAGGCCCTCTCCTTGTTCATTGAATCCTATCATCCTTTCTTTTTAGAGTTTGGAGATGTTCAAGGCAAGGGTTTTAGACTCATAATGTTGATCGACACACAACCAAACCATGGATACCTATATCTCCAACATCCACTGTAATGTAAAGAGGTGGTGTATCCCTGAGTAAGTCTTGTGTAACTTCTAAGATGTCCTTCGAGTGGCAAGCCTCCTCTTAGTAGGTCACTGAGCTAAGCATATCTAGATCAAGTAAGGCCTTGATTAAAGATTCTCATTTCTTTGGATAAGACAAGGGCATCATATATGCTTAACTTAGCTGGAAAATTTTTAGGTGAGCTAGGACATTGTAATCGACTTTGGCTTGGTCCTCCATAAGCATATCCATCAGAGATCCTATGGAGGGGCTATCCGCTTGAACCAATGACCTGCTTACCCTTATCCTAGGTGCTACCCTAGAGGTAGAACTTTTCCGTAGGTTGACTTGACTTCTTGGAATGATGAGCTGTGGAAAGTTCTACCTTCTCATCAGGCATACCTATTCTCCTATGGGATCCGAGTCAAGTAATCTCAAGAGGTGAACCTGATTGACTTAGAGAAGGATAGTCTAACTCTAAATCAGAAAGGAAAGAATAGGAACTACTAGAGTTATTATTTTATTTATACTCGAAGACCTTTCACTAGGAATAAAATCAAGAGCATCAAAAGTAGACAATATATAAGTAGAATCAGCTTTCATCATCAATTTCTGAGGTACATGATAGATCAAGTAAAATAAGCAAAGGAATTTAGTGCCCTTATTTGTAGATATACAATGCTCTTGTAAGAGGAGCTAAGAAGAGGTGGTACGAACTAGAGGAAGTACTGACTTGGACGGTATGCTACTAGACTATCTCTGCATGGTGAGCTACATCTACCTTCACCCTCTGAAGTTATCCTTGCAACAAAACCTTCCTTGGTGCAAGTTTGAGCTATTCTGCACCCTAAACCCAAAACCCTAAATCCTAAACCCTAAACCCTAAACCATAAAAAAAACTAAACCACCATAAACCCTAAATGACCATAAACCCAAAATCATAAAAACTAAACCTAAACCCTAAATCCTAAACCCTAAAAGCTAAAACCTAAACCTAAACTAAATAAAACCTAAAATAAAATAAAATAATAATATAAACCAAAATAAAAAAAATAAATAAACATAACTAAAATAAATAAATAAAACTAAATAAAATTATAAAAATAAACCTAAATAAAAATAAAAACTAAAATAAACTTAAATAAATAAAAATAAACTAAATAAAGTAAATAAACCTAAACCTAAATTTTTTTTAAAAAATCTTAATTTCTAAACCCTAAACCCCTACACCCTAAACCCTAAACCCTAAACCTAAAACCCTAAACTAAACCCAAAAAACCCTAAATAAAACCCAAAACCCTAAACTAAACCCTAAGCATAAACCCAAAACCCTAAACCTAAACCTAAAACCTAAATAAAACCCTAACTCTAAACCCTAAACTAAACTTAAACCTAAACCCTAAACTTAAAACCTAAACCTAAAACCTAAACCATAACTAAAACTTAAAAAAATTTAAAAACCTAAACTAAATAAACCTAAAATAAAATATATAAAAAAAATAAAATAAAATAAAATAAAAAATAAAATAAAATAAAATAAACTAAACCTAAAATAAACTAAAATAAAATAAAATAAAAAATAAAAAATAAATAAAAATAAATAAAATAAACTAAAATAAAAAAATAAAATAAACCTAAAAATAAAAAACCTAAACCTAAAATAAAATAAACATAAAATAAAAACCTAAACTAAAATAAACTAAACTAAAAGAAATAAAACCTAAACCTAACCTAAAATAAACTAAACCTAAACCAAAATCTATAACTAAATAAAATAAATTAGACAAAAAAATAAATGAAACCTAAACTAAAAAATAAAATTTATAAATAAACCTAAATTAATAACCTAAAACTTAAAAAAATAAAATAAAAACCTAAACCTAAACCTAAACATAAAAAATAAAACCTAAACTTAAAAAAATAAAAAAAATAAAAGTCAACTAAAAATAAACCTAAACCTAAAAAATAAATAAAAAAAATAAAAACTAAACCTAAAATAAATAAACTAAACTAAATATAAAAAATAAACCTAATAAATAAAAAAATAAAATAAACAAATAAATAAAAAATAAACTAAATAAACTTAAACCTACCAATTGACTTAATGTTTTTTAAAAAAAACATAAACCATAATCCTAAACCCTAAACCCTAAACCCTAAGCCTACAACCCTAAAAACCACTAAACCCAAACCCTAAAGACTAACCCTAAACCCCAAACCCTAAAAGCATAAACCCTAAAACCCTAAACCCTAAACCTTAAACACTAAACCCTAAACCCTAAACCCTAAACCCTAACCCTAAACTCTAAACCCTAAACCCTAAACCCCAACCTAAACCTAAACCTAAAGTAACTAAATAAATTAAAAAATAAATCTAAACCCTAAAACTTAATAAACTTAAACCTAAACTTGAACCCTAAGAATGGGCAGAACCTTGATGGTAAGAACATCACCATTAAGGTGCTCACCTAGATCTAGTGGAGGTGAAGGATACAATTATTGGGTGGTGGGGGATCTGAGATGCTAGTGGATATGGAGGTGGGAGTGGTGGTTATGGAGGGAGGAGACAGAGGCTACAATCGTGGTGGTGGCGGAGAGAGAGATCGAGGATATGATGGTAGATCACACTACTTGAGAGGCCAGGGTGGTTCTGATGGGAACTAGAGAAATTGAAGAATGGTAGATCTGATATGCTGCTTATGGAATTGTGTCTTTACTACAGAGATGGTTCTAGTTATCTAAGGTTTTTGATTTGCTTAATGCATGCTCAATTTTTATCTATGTCATCTGTGTCTCAAAACTGTGTTACTTGGTTGATGAAATTAAAAAATAAGAGATGTTGAATTAATTTGTTCTTGTTAAAAAAATAGCAAAACCCTAAACCTAAACTAAACTCAAACCCTAAACCTAAAACCAAAACCCTAATCCCCTAAACCTTAAACTCTAAAAAACACTAAATCCTAAACCCTAAACATTAAACCCTAAAACCCTATAACCTAAACCCTAAAACCATAAAACCTAAACCCTAAACCCTAAACCCAAAAGAAAAAAACCTAAACCCTAAAAAAGCTAAAACCTAAACCCAAACTTATAGAACCTAAAATAAAATAAATAAAAACCTAAACCAAAATAAAATAATAAAATAAAATAAAATAAAACATAAACTAAACTAAACCTAAACCTAAACCTAAAAGAAAATCAAATAAAAAAAAACTAAACCAAAATAATATAAATAAAAATATAAACTAAACTAAAAAATGAAAAAGCTAAATATAATAAAAACTAAACCTAAAATAAAAATAAAATAAACCTAAAATAAAATAAAATACAAACTATATAAAAACCTAAACCTAAAAAAATAATCCTAAAAATAAAACCTAAAATAATTAAAAAAATAAAACCTAAACCCTAAACTAAAAAAAACCTAAACCTAAAATAAATAAAAAATATACCTAATCCTAAACTAAAATAAATTAAACCTAAATAAATAAAACCTAAACCTGAAATAAACTAAACCTAAACCTAAACCTAAATAAAATAAAATAAATAAACTAAAAATTAACCTAAACCTAAACTAAAAAATAAAACTGATAAATAAACCTAAAATAAAAACCTAAAACCAAAAACTAATAAAATAAAACAAAAACCTAAACCTAAACCAAAAAAAAAAAAAAAAACCTAAAAAAAATTAAAATAAAAAATAATTGTAAAATAAATTAAAATAAAACCTAACCTAAAATAAATAAACCTAAAATAAATAAGCTAAACAAATAAAATAATAAAATAAACTAAAATAAATATAAATTAACTAAATAAACCTAAACCTATCAGTCTACTTAATTTAAAAATAAAAGGAAAAACCATAAACCCTAAATCCTAAACCCTAAACCCTAAACCCCAAACCCTAAACCCTAAAAAACCCTAAACATTAAACCCTAACCCTAAAAGCATAAACTCTAAAACCTTAAACCCTAAACCCTAAATTGTAAACCCTAAACCTTAAACCTTAAATCCTAAACTCTAACCCTAAACCCTAAACCCTAAATCCCAAACCTAAATGAAAACCTAAAGTAACTAAATAAATTAAAAAATAAACCTAAACCCTAAAACCTAATAAACCTAAACCCTAAGAATGTGTAACCTCTGAACATCACCCAACCAGATCAGATCTGGCAAGGCAAAGGTGAAGGCTGTTATCGCTATGTATGGGGGGACCAAGGTGTGGATATGGAGGTGCCGAAAGCAGTGGTTATGGAGAGAGAGTATGGAGGCATGGTTGTAGCAGGGAGAGATCGGGATATGATGGTGGATCCCGCCACTAGAGGCAGTTCGATGGGAACTAGAGAAATAAAGAATCCCAATCCATCGCTTATGGAATTGTGTCTTTATCATGTAGTATTTAGTTTTTTGATTTGTTCTATGTGCTCAATTTTATCTATGTCGCGTATCTTAAAAAACTTGTGTTACTTGGTTGATGAAATCAAAAAAAGAAGAAATTGAATCAATTTATCTCTATTAAAAAACCAAAACCCTAAACCCTAAACTAAAACCTAAGCCCTAAACAAAACCTAAACCTAAACCCTAAACCCTAAATCCTAAACCCTAAACCTTAAACCCCAAAACTCAAAACCTAAACCTAAACCTAAACTTAAACCTAAACCTAAACCATAAACCAAAACCAAAAAAAAAACCTAAACCTAAACCCTAAAAGCCCAAACCTAAACCTAAAAAATAAACCTAAAATAAAATAAATAAAACCTAAAATAAAATAAAATACAAACATAAACTAAACCTAAACCTAAACCTAAAGAGAAAATCAAATAAAATAACATAAAATAATATATATAAAAAACTAAACTAAAAAAATAAAACCTAAATAAAATAAAACTAAACTTAAAATAAAATAAAAAAACTTAAAATAAAATAAAATACAAACTATATAAACCTAAACCTAAAAAATAATCCTAAATATAAAACCTAAAATAAATAAGAAAAACCTAAACCTAAACTAAAAAAAAAAAAAAAATAATAAAATAAAATAAACCTAAACCTAAACCTAAACTAAAATAAATAAAACCTAAACCTAAACCTAAAATAAAATAAACCTAAACCTAAATACTAAATAAAAAAAAACTAAAAAATAAAACTAAACCAAAACTAAAAAAATAAAACCTAAAAAAGAAACCAAATAAAACCTAAACCTAAAACTAAACCTAAAAAAATATAATAAAACCTAAACCTAAACCTAAAAAATAAAAAATATAACTTAAACATAAACAATAAAATAAAATAAAAATAGTAAAAAATTAAACCTAAACCTAAACCCAAAAAAAATAAAAAATAAAAAAAAAAACCTAAACTAAAATAAATAAACCTAAAATAAATAAACTAAACTAAAAAAATATACCTAAATAAATAAAATAAAATAAACTAAAATAAATAAAATAAATGAAATAAAGTAATAAAATAATAAACCAAACCTAAACCCAAATTTAAACCTTCAATAAACCCTAAAACTTACCTAAACCTACAACCTAAACCTAAAACCTAAACCCCAAACTAAACCCTAAATCTAAACTAAAAAATAATCCTAAACTTAAACCTAAACCCTAAAAAACTTAAACCTAAACCCTAAACCCTAAACTTAAACCTAAACCTAACCTTAAACCTCCTAAACTTAAACCTTAAACCCTAAACCTAAACCTAAACTCAATTAACCCTAAACCCTAAACTCTAAAAAACCTAAAACTCTAAACTTAATGCCTAAACCCTAAACCCTAAACTAATCAGAAACCTGTTAACCTAAACTCTAAACCCTAAACCCAAAAAACCCTAAAATAAACTAAACCCTAAAGCTAAACACTAAACCCTAAAACTAAACCCCAAAAATAAACAAACCTAAAAACCCTAAACCAAAAGTATAATTAAATAAAAAAAATTAAGCCTAAACCCTAAAACCTAATAAACCTAAACCCTAAGAATGTGAACCTTGACAAGAACATCACTATCAACCGTGCTCGCCTATATCTATGGAGGTGAAGGTGGATGCGTTATCATAGTGGTGGTGGGGATCAAGGTGTTGCTGGATATGGAGGCTTGTAGGGGTGGTTATGGATGGAGAGGGAGGAGGAGGTTACAACCATGGTGGTGGTGGAGGGAGAGGATATGATGGTGGATCCCGCCACTGAGAGGTCGGGGTGGTTCTGGCGGGGAACTAGAAATCAAGAACGGATCCGATCTAATGCTTATCAAATTTTGTCTTAACTATAGAGATGGTTCTAGTTATCTAGGGTTTGATTTACTCTATGCATGCTCATTTTTTATTTATCTCGTCACTTGTGTCTTAGAAAACTTGGTGTGTTACTTGGTTTATGAAATTGAAAAGAAGAAATGTTGAATATGAAATTATTCTCTGTTAAAAAAATTAAAAACCCTAAACCCTAAACAAAAACATGAACCCTAGACCTAAAACCTAAACCCTAAATCCTAAAAATTCTAAACCCTAAACCCGAAACCCTAAAACCCTAAAACCCTAAATCCTAAACCCTAAACCCTAAAATTTAAACCCTAAACCCAAAACCCTAAACCCTAAACCCCAAACCCTAAACCTTAAAAACCTCACTAACCCTAAATAAACCTAAACCCTAAACTAAAAAAGCTAAAACTTAAACCTAAGCTAAATAAAATAAATAAAAAAACTTAATATCAATATAAAATAAAAAATAAAATAAAATAAAAACCTAAACTATAACCTAAAAATAAAATAAAATAAATAATAATAACTAAACTAAAATAAAATAAATAAAAACCTAAACTAACTAAAAAAATAAGAAACTTACAACAACCACAATAACAATAACAACAAGTTTTATCCCACGTGGTCGCTACATGAATCCTTCATCTCCATTGTGTCCTATTATGTGTCAAATTTTCATTTAATTCAAGTATACTAAGGTCATTATTTATACATCTTAACCATGTCTTTTTAGGTCTACCTCTACCTTTCTTAACATAAGGCAAATCTAATGCATTTACTCTCCTAACTGGGTCATTGGATGGTCGACGCTTTATGTGGCCAAACCATCTAAGGTGACTCTCTCTAATCTTATCTACCACTGAGCATCTTTTTCATCATACTCATTTCACATTTTATCTCTAAGAGTAAAGCCACTCATCCACGAGCATCCTCATCTCGCAAACACTTAACTTAGTCTCATGCTTCTTTTACTAGTTAACATTTTGCACCATAAATCATTACAGGTCTTACCACCATCTTATAAAATTTTCACTTAAGTTTAGGTGGTACTTTTCTATCACACAAGCCGATGCATTCTCTCCACTTCAACCATCCAACTTGAATTCATTAATAAAATTCCATCTATTTCACCATCATTTTGAATAATATATCTTATCTGAATCTCACTTTTTAATGACTTGTTCACCTAATGTCACAACACTACTATAACTTCTACAACTAAAATTACACTCCATATATATTTTTTAGATACTTAAATGAAAATCATTAGACTCTAAGGTTGACCTCATAATTCAAGTTTCTCTGACTCCCTCTAGTCTTATCAACAAGAAGAATGTCATCAAGAAAAGCATACCAAGATACATCTTCCTATAAATGCCTAAGTAAGAACATCCATAACTAAAACAAAAGATAAGGGCTTAAAGGCATCCAGATGTAATCCTGAAATAGAAAATATTTTGTCAATCCTCCTTGTGTTTGGACACAAGTAATAGCTCTAGTCTACATATTCTTAATGACTTGAATATAACCAATATTAACTCCTTTATTTTCTAGAACTCTCTAAAGAACAACTCTTCAAACTTTATCATAAGCTTTCTCTAAATCAATAAATATTATAGGTAGATCCTCCTTGCTTTCTCTATACTTCTCCATCAAACCTCTTAACAAATGTATAGCATCCATAGCAGATCTACCTGGCATGAAACCAAATTGGTTGTGAGAAACTTTTGTATCACATTGTAACCTATGCTCAATTACTCTCTCTTATAATTTTAATGTGTGACACATTAACTTAATTCCTCTATAATTTGCACACTCTTGTGCATCACCTTTATTCTTAAATATAGGAATCAACAAACTCTTTCTCCACTAATCTGACAACTTTTTAGTCTTTAAAATAAGATTAAAAAGATTTGTAAGCCAAGAAATTCCTTGATCTCCTAAACATTTTCCACACTTATATTGGAATATCATCAGGTCCTACTATTTTTCCACATTTCATTTTCTTTAAAGCTTCTCTAACTTTAGATTTACTAATATGATGATAAAAACAAAATTCTCTATTTTTGTTTAAGGTATTAAGGTTGCTAAAATCAATCATTTTTTTAGATCCTTCATTGAAAAGTTTATCAAAATACCTCATCCACCTACTTTCAATATCCTTTTCTAAGAAAAGCACTTTATGATTTTCATCCTTAATACACTTTAGTTGAGCTAGATCTTTACTTCTCCTATCTCTTTGGTTACTTATACATACATCTTTCAGCTTCTTTGGTATCAAATCTATTGTATAAATCACTAAAAGCTAAATTTTTTAATCATATATTGCTATCTTTGAATCTTTACATGCCACTTTATATTTCTCTCAATTCTCTG
Organism: Cymbidium sinense; assembly: GCA_021442155.1. Taxonomy (NCBI): domain Eukaryota; kingdom Viridiplantae; phylum Streptophyta; class Magnoliopsida; order Asparagales; family Orchidaceae; genus Cymbidium; species Cymbidium sinense. The sequence continues at coordinate 12,105 of JAKCPB010001409.1, read as the reverse complement.
AGTTTTTACATCTAAACCAAGTTTTATAACAACACTTCTTATTTTTTATCTTTTCTTGCACATTTTGACTCCACCACCAACTATTTTTTATTAAAAGAAGCTTTTCCTTTTGATTCTCCATGCACATTTTTAGCAGAATGCTTAATTTCACTTGCTACATTTTCCAACATAATATTAGCTTCCTTATGAACATCCTAAATTCTAAGTTCTTGTAGCTTGCTCTTAAAAATATTTTTATTGTTTTGCAAGTGTCCCCATCTAATCCTAAAATAATAATTTGATTTATTTTTCATCTTCCAAACTTTCATTTTAAAATCTAACATTAATAATTTATATTGGGTATTTAAACTTTCACTTGAAATGACCTTACAATCTTTACAATCTAAATGATCTATTTTTCTTATCGAAAATAATCAATCATGTTTTCTAGATCCATTTTATAAGTAATAATATGTCATCTCTTTTCTTAAATAAAGTATTAGCAACTACAAAATCATAGGCTAAAGCAAAATCAATATATTCCAACCTTCTTCATTAGGCACTCCAAATCCATAACCACCATGAATACTTTTAAAATCTTCTGCCACTTTACCAACATGTCCATTTAAATCTCCTCCAATAAATACTTTTTCTTCAAGAGGTATTTTTTGTATTAATCACTCTAATACATTCCAAAATTTTTCTTTTGAGCATACATCCAAGCCTACTTTAGGAGCATAAACACTTATAACATTGATAATCTTAGTATCAACAATCTTTAAAGCTATAATTCTATCTCATCTATTAATATTTATAACATTATCCTTCAAACTATTATCTATAATAATCACACGCCATTTCTAATTGATTCTACATACCAAAGTTTAAAACCTAAATTATCAATCTCCTTTTCTCCCCAACCCATTTAGTTTCTCGAGCACATAAAATATTTATCTTCCTATGAACCATAATATCTATTAATTAATTAGTTTTTTTTACCTATATTTTCAAGATCCTAACTTAATTCTAGTTTCATGGACTAACTTCTTTGCCATCCATCCATAATTTGGGAACCCTTGCTTAATTTAACAGCAGGTCGATGTAGTACTTGCACTTTTCAACATTCAGATACAATGCGACGAGGAGACCTAGCATTACCACAATATTTTAAAAGATTCATGTCATGATTAATTTAACAAGTTTTACATAAATAAAATTAAAACTAAACATAAAATAAAATTAAAATAAACCTAAAATAAAATAAAATAAAAATGAAATAAAACCTAAACCTAAAAAAAATAAACCTAAAATAAATAAAAATAAAACCTAAACTTAAAATAAAATAAAATAAACTAAAATAAATAAAACCAAAATAAATAAAACCTAAAACTAAACCTAAACCTAAACCTAAACCTAAATAAAATAAAATAAACTAAAAATAAACAAACATAAACTAAAAAAAAATAAAACCTACCAGAATAAAATCTACAATAAACCTAAAAAAAATGAATTAAAAAAAACTTAAACCTAAAACTAAGAAATAAAACCTAAACTAAAAAATAAAATTAAAATACTAAACTAAAAAACAAACCTAAACCTAAAAAAAACCTAAAATAAAACCTAAACTAAAATAAATAATCCTAAAATAAATAAACAAAAATAAATCATAAAAATAAAATAAAATAAACTAAATAAACCTAAACTTACGGGGTTTAATTTGAAAATAAAATAAAATAAAAATAAAAAATCTTTAATCATAAATCACGGACTGGACCCTAAACTTACTACACCCTACCCTAAACCTTGTCCATAAACCCTAAACCCCTACTCCACTAAACCCTAAACCTTCCTTAAACCCTAAACCAGGCCTGACCTGACATGACCTACCCTACTAAACCCTAAACCCAAACCTAAACAAAAAAAATTAAACTAAATACCAAAATAAAATAAATATAAAATCCTTAACTCATAAAATAAATAAAATAAAATAAAGAAAAATATAACTAAACTACCTAAACTGTTCTAAAATAAAATAAAATAAAATAAAATAAATATAAACTAAAATAAAATAAATAAAACTTAAATTAAACTAAAAAAAAAATAAACCTAAAATAAAAAACCTAAATAAAATTAAAAAAACAAAATGTAAAATAAATAAAATAAATAAAATAAAATAAAATAAAACCTAAACCTAAAAGAGTAAAAATAAAACTTAAAATAAATAAAATAAAACCTAAACCCTAATAAAACCTAAACCTAAATTGAACAAAATAAAATAAACCTAAACTAAAATAAAATAAACTAAAATAAAATAAATAAACCTAAACCTAAATAATGACTAAACCTCAACCCTAAACTAAAACTAAAATTAAATAAACCTAAACTAAAATAAACCTAAATTAAAACCTAAAACTAACATAAAAATAAAATAAAACTTGGACTAAATATAAATAAAAACTACTTAAAATAAATAAAACTGACCTAAAAAACTAAAATAATCTAATATATAAACTAAATAAATAAAATAAACAAAATACAGACCGTTTGCTTTTAAAAAGAAACCCTAAACCCTACACTAAACCCCTATCTCACCTAAACCCTACCCAGGCTGATCCCAGATCTCAGGCTCTAAAACTATCCTAATCTTGACCCAACCTAAACTGATGTGACCACACCACTAAATCCTCAGGCCTAACACTCAGCCTGACCCTGAGCCCACAAACCTAACCCTAAACCCCTCTAAAACAAAATCCACCCCTAAACCCTAAACCTTCCTAACCTAAACCTAAAGCATGCCACAACCTAAACTCTAAACCCACAACTAAAACCTAAACCCTAAACCCCACCTAAACTTAAACCTAAAGTAAATAAATAAATTAAAAAATAAACTTAAGCCCTAAACCTAAATAAAAACCCACAGAATGGGTGAACCTTGAGAGTAGGAACATCATCAACCGCTGGGTCTAGATCAGTGGGAGTGGGGTGATGATTATCAGTGGTGGTTGGGGATCAGCCTGGATATGGATGTGGTGAGGAGCTATGGTAGTTATGGAGGTGGGACCGTGATAGTGGCAGAGGGAGAGATCAAGGATATGTGGTGGATCCTACTACTTGAGAGGTCGGGGTGGTTTTGATGGTTACTAGAGAAATTGAAGAATGGCCGATCTGATCTGCTGCTTATGGAACTGTGCCTTTATAGCAAAGACAGTTCAAGTTATCTAGGGTTTTTGATTTCCTCTATGTGTGGTCATTTTTAACTATGTTATCGCTTGTGTCTTAGAAAATTTGGTGTGTTACTTGGTTGATGAAATCAAAAAAAAGAAATATTGAATCTGAATTTGTTCTCTGCTAAAAAAAAAACCAAAAACCCTTAACCATAAACTAAAACATGAACCCTAGACCTATAAGCTAAACCCTAAACCTTAAACCCTAAACCTAAACCTAAAACAAAAAAACCCTAAACCCTAAACCCTAAACCCTAACTAAAAAAACCTAAACTTAAAATTAATAAAATAAAATAACCTAAAAACTAAAATAAATAAAACCTAAACCTAAACCTAAAATAAACTAATCCTAAACCCTAACTACATAAAATAAAATAAACTTATCCTAAACCTAAATTAAAAATAAAACCTAAAATAAACCTAAACTAAACTTAAAAAAATAAAATAAAATCTAAACATAAACCTAAAGATAAAAGATAAGATAATGATAAAAATAAGCCCTAAAGGCTGAGCCTAAAATAAACTAAAGATAAACTAAGATAAATAAAAATAAATAAGATAAATAAATAAACCTGCTGGTTTGCTTACTTACTGAAAGCTCACAACCCAAATGGGCCCACACTAGATCCTAAACTATAAACCTAACACTAAAGCCCTGGTACCACCTGAGCCTGACCCCAAACTGGGCCCTACAGGCCCTGGGCCCTGGCCTGACTGGGCCTGGGCCATACCCAGGCCCTAATGACCCTCAGGCCCTGGGCCCTCAGCCACCTGGGCCCACATAAGGCCCTGAGCTGAGCACTGGGCTACTTTCCCACTCTAAACTACCCCACCTAAACCAATAAACCACCTAAATCTTAAATCTAAATTGTGACCCAAACCCTAAACCCAACCTCCTACCCTAAATCACTCTAATAAACTCACTCTACCTAAACCCAAACCTAAACCAAACCATTAAACCTAAAGTAAAGTAGCTAAATAAATAAAAAAAATTAACTTAAAAAAAAAAACTAAACCCTAAGAATGGGAAGAACCTTGCTTGCGGGGAACATCAATGTCACTTTCTAGATCTGGCGGTGGAGGCAAGAGGAGGAGGTTATGCATGGTGGTTGGGGATCTGTAGGTGCTGGTGGATATGGAGGTGGTGGTTGGAGCAGTGGTTGTTATGGATGCGGGACGAGCGATGGAGGTTACAACCGTGGTGGTGGCAAAGGGAGAGATCAGGAATATGATGGGTGATTTTACAACTCGAGAGGCCGGGTGGTTCTAATAGGAATTAGAGAAATTGAAGATCGGTCAATCCAATTTGCTACTTATGGAACTATGACTTTACAGTAGAGATAGTTCAAGTTAAGTAGGGTTTTTGATTTGCTCTATGAGTGTTCATTTTTTATTTATGTTTGTCCTCCTATCTTAGAAAACTGCTTTACTTGGTTGATGAAATGAAAGAAAAGAAATGTTGAATCTGAATTTGTTCTCTATTAAAAAAAGGTAAAAACCCTTAAACCTAAACTAAAACATGGACCCTAAACCTACAACCTAAACCCTAAACCTTAAACCCTAAACCCTAAAACCCTAAACCCTAAACCTTAAACAAAAAAAAACCCAAACCTAAAATAAACTAAATATAATAAGCCTAAACCTAAACTAAAATAAACTTAACTAAAATAAATAAAACCTAAACATAAACCTAAAATAAACTAAACGTAAACCCTAAACTAAACAAAATAAAATAAACTAAAAATAAATATAAACCTAAATTAAAATAATAAACTTAAAAATAAGCCTAAAAATAAAACCTAAACCTAAAAAATAAAAATAAACCTATAAACCTAAAATAAAATAAAACTTAAACCTAAATAAAATAAAACAAAATTGAAAATAAGCATAAACTTAAACCTAAAATAAAATAAATAAAATAAAAAAATAAACCTAAATAAATAAATTAAACTAAAATAAAAATAATTAAACCTAAATAAAAATAAAATAAAATAAACAAAATAAAATAAATAAACTTAAACCTGTTGGTTTGCTTGATTTTATAAAAACCCCTACCCTAAACCCTAAGCTGTCCTCCACCTACCATAAACTTGCACCTAAACTCCTAACCCCACTAAACCCTAAAACTAATCCGACTTTCCCTAACCTCCCTAAACCACAACCTAAACCACAAACAAACCCTAAACCTAAACTCCAAACCCTAAACCCTAAACCCTGACCTAAACTAATTCTTAACCCTAAACAGCCCAAACCCTAAAACCAAACCTGAAGCCCAAACCTAAACCTAAACCCTAAATCCACAACCCAAAACTCTAAACCCCAAACCTAAACCCTAAACCCTAAACTATCTAAACCCCATGGATGGGGCGAACCTGATGGCGAACATCACCATCAACTAGGCTTAGTCAAGATCTATTGATGGGCAAGGTGGAGGCGTTTAGTGGGTTATGGAGGATATGGAGGTGCTGGTGGATATGGAGGTGGTGGTCGGAGTAGTTATGGTTATGGAGGTGGGAGAAGCGATAGAGGTTACAACCATGGTGGTGGCAGAGGGAGAGATCGAGGGTATGATGGTGGATCCTGCTACTCGAGAGGTGGGGTTGGTTCTGATGGGAACTATAGAAATTGAAGAATGGTCGATCCAATCTACTGCTTATGGAACTTTATCTTTACAGTAGAGATAGTTCAACTTATCTAGGGTTTTTTATTTGTCCTATAGGTGCTCATTTTTTATCTCATCATTTTCTTAGAAAAAAGTTGAGTGCTACTTGGTTGATGAAAAAAAAGAATAAATGTTGAATCATTTGTTCTGTTAAAACAAAACCTTAAAACCATAAACTTGAAACCCTAAAACTTAAAAAAACCCTAAACCTAAAACCTAAATGCTAAACCCCAAACCTTAAACCCTAAACCCCAAACCCTAACCCTAAACCTAAAACAAACAATAAAAGTTAATAACCTAAACCTAACTAAATAAAACCTAAAAATAAAATAAATAAAAAAAATTAAACTAAAATAAAATAAAATTAAAACCTAAATTAATACCTAAACTAAAATAAAATAAAAACTAGAATAAAATAAAATAATAAACCTAAACTAAACTAAAAATAAAAATAAATAAAACTAAAAAAAATAAAATTAAAATAAAATAAATTAAAATAAAATAAAACTAAATAAAACATACACTTAAAAACCAAAATAAATAAAAATAAAACCTAAACTTAAAAAATGTAAACCTAAAAATAAAATAAAATAAGCAAAATAATAATAAAATAAACCTAATCCTAAACTAAAATAAACTAAACCAAAATAAATAAAACATAAACCTAAATAAAATAATAAATAAACCTAAACAAAATAAAATAAACCTAAACTAAATTAAAATTAAAAAAAATATAATATAAATAAAACCTAAAACTTAAACCTAAATTATTAAAATGAAACCTGACCTAAACCTAAAATTAAAACTAAAATCTAAACCTAAAAATAAAATAAAATAAAACTCTACTAAAATATGCTTAAACCTAAAAATAAACTAAAATAAATAAACTAAAATAAATAAACTAGTCAAATAAAAAAATAAAGCATAAATAAAAATAAAATAAAATAAAATAAATAAAAAATAAACTAAATAAATCAAAACCTTTTTTTTAAAAAAAACCCTAAACCCTACTAACCTAAATCCTAAACCTACAACCCTGCCTTCAACCCTAATGTCCTAAACCCTAAACCCCAAACCTAAACCTAAACCCCCTAAACCTACACTAAACCCTAAACCTAAAACAAACCTTAAAATAAACCCACCCTAAATTCTCCATAAACCCTAAGAATGGGTAGAACCTTGGTGGAAGGAATATCACCATCAACTAGGCTACATCCAGATCTGACGGTGGAAGTGAAGCCAGAGGCAGCAGTTATCGTAGTGGTGGTGGGGGATTTGGAGGTGCTGGTGGATATGGAGGGGGTTGTCAGAGTAGTGGTGGTTATGGAGGTGGGAGGAGGGATGATGGTTACAGCCATGATGGTGGTGGACGGAGAGATCTGGGATATGATGGTGAATTCTTCTACCCGAGAGGCAAGGGTGGCTTTGATGGAAACTAGAGAAACTGAAGAATGGATGATCTGCTTTACTGCCTTTGGAACTATGTCTTTACAGTATAGACGGTTCTACTTATCTAGGGCTTTTTTATTTTCTCTATGGATGCTCATTTTTTATCTATGTCATTGCTTGTGCCTTAGAAACTCGGGGTGCTACTTGGTTGATCAAATTAAAAGGAAGAAATGTTGAATATGAATTTATTCTCTATTAAAAAACCTTAAACCCTAAACCCTAAACCCTAAACCCTAAACTAATACTTAAACCATAAACCTAAACTAAACCTAAACCATAAACTCAAACCTTAAACATTAAACCCACTAAACCCTAAACCCTAAACCAACCACTAAACCACCCAAATCCTAAAACCCTAATCCTTAAACCTAAAACCATAAAGCCCCAAACCTTAAACCCTCCACAAACCCTAAACCCTAAACACCTAAACCTAACTAAACCTAAACCCTAAACAACCCTAAAAACAAACCTAACCTAAACCTTGAATATAGATGTCATTAGGAGTAGATATAAAGAATGAACTAATCCTAATATAGTTATGGTGTCTAAAGAAATGTCTACAAGAGACTTTTCCTTGACTATTAGAGATTTGAATACCCTAAACCCTTAAATCATATTAAATTACCATATATGATGGTATAATGTAACATCATATAATTTGAGCATGTAGTAATTTGTTTTGGATGTTATAAGATGTTTTGAAATGTTTTAGCATATTATGGTATTATGCCCTAGTCTATATTAATATAAATCATAAAAATATTCAATTTAATAAATCAGATGATGAAATTTGTTAAATTTGAAGTGGGAATTATGTTGTAGTACCAAAGGTGTGCTCCACCACTTGTTGTCTAAAAAGTAAGATTTTATATTGAAAATAAATATTATATATTGTAGTATATTATGGCATCATATATCATAGTATATTGTTCTACACATTTTAAATTCTTTTGTATTTTACAATCATGCATATGAGCCTACACAAGAATTATTTATAAAAATGTTGATTTAGACTTTAAAATGGTGGAATTTTGCTAAATTCATAATAGGTAGAGCATGGCATCATAATATACTGTTTCAATTTAAAATATTAAGTGATACAACTAAAATATATAGTTTTTTTATTATTTAAACTATATTTATGATTTTTTATCTTAAGCAATCCCTTGTGAAATGCAATATAATATAATATAATATGTTATAGTGTATTATAATATAAGATTCCATAACATAGTGTAGCATCATGCATTATACCATACTATTGTCTATTACTACTTGTTGTTTTAGCATATTTTAGTTTGTTGTTGTACGATGTAGTAGAGTTTGTATTGGTATAATTCATAATTATACTCATATATAGGCTAAGATGATGGGATTTGGCAAAATTTAAGGTAAGCTTTAGGGAACATCATTGGGGGTGTGCTATGGTGTGTCATTTAATCAAAGAATGGAATTTTGCATCCAAAATGAATGTTTATTTTTCAACCAAACTTTATAAATTTTTTGCTTAAAGTGATTCATTTAAAGATGTAATGTAATATAATATATATATGAAAGCATTAAAATTAAATGTACATAACATATATACATATATATATATATATATATATATATATATATATATATATATATATATATATATATATATATATATATATATATATATATATATATATATATATATATATATATATATATATATATATATATTATATGTTACTAAATGTTATTGTACATTTGTTTTAGTTTTGTTATAATACATTAGGTCAAAACCCAAAAAATGTTAATTTGATGGTTGAGATGGAAGAACAATAAATTACACATCAATAAGCAACACCAAAATTATGCTATTTTGTACCATTTCTAATAATAATAATTTTACATCCAAAATGAATATTATTCATATTTCAAGAAAATTATATTCTATTAAATATAATATATATTATAACATCATAACATAATATAATATAATATAATTAATTCACCTATAACAAGATATCATAACCATAAATCATAAATGTTGATTATAATGTTAAGATGATGTAATTTGAATGAATACATTGTTAGGCTTTTTGTTGAAGTATTAAAGGTGAGCATAAGCGAAGAAATAAGATTTGATGAGAATTCCATGCCAAGAACATGGAGGAAGATCCTATAGTAGATCACACATGCATTGGACATGACATCTGAGGGGTCTATGTCGAGGGCACAGAAGAAGAAAATCTGTTGGGGATAAGGTTTGAATTTGATTTGATTATATGATTTGTGGAAAGAAGATCCATTGGGATAAGAATCTATAATCCATCAAGGATTAAGATTGAAATGACTTTAATTTTTTTTTTAATTGATGTGGAGGCATATCTGCTAGAGATATGGGCTCGTGTCCACTGGGATCGGGTATATGAACCATTCACCAGGGAAGCAGGTTTGGGCTATTAGTTGGAGATTAGGATTTGAGTTTGATTTCATAGATTTGTTTGAGGATGTATCCACTGGGGAATAAGAGTTTGGTTGTATTTTTTTTGATTTATACCCTACTGGGTGAGTTGCTTTAATTTTTCTCCACTAGGAAGGTTGGTTTTGAATTTTATTTATTTTTTTGACTTACTTATATATGATTTGGGGCTCCATTGGGGAGAAGGTGTGATTTAACTCTAGAGAAAATCAGATTGGGTTTAATTTAATCTTAGTTAATGAATGGACCTTGTTGGTGTGCAATGGACCCACTAAGAAGGAGATATATCAGCCTTGACCTACCTCATGTTTACAAATCCAAAGGGATTGTCTACTATGGGTAGAGCTAGCCCAAAGGGTTTTCCTTTTGTGAAAATGATTGTGCTATGAAGAAGGCATAGCAGACTTACATCTTCCAAAGTGAGAAATAATAGTTGGGGTGACCTGTTGGATGCACAACAAATCGAACCTGAACTAGGGCGACTACTGAGTGAATACCACTAGGGACTTATGTCAACTCAAAAGTAGTGAGGATTAATTTTATCTTAATTTCATGTGATTTTATATGGTTTTCTTTATTTAGTTTGATTTAAAATTGAGGGCATATCCACTAGATGGATTTGATCTGATCAATTTAATTTATGGATGGACGATGGAGAAGGGGCTATATCGGACTTGTCATATCTCAATTTTAAAATCCAAAGGGATAGTATATAGAGCTATCCAACCTAATTTCGCAATGGTTTTGATAGGAAGAAGGCATAACAGACTTACATCTTCTAAAGCAAGGAACAGCCGCTGGGATGACCTGTTGGTAGCACAACAAATTGAATCGAGTTAAGGGATACTACTGAGTGAATGTAGTTGGGAACTTATATTAACTCAAGAGTAGTCAGAAAATTCCTATAGGGAGTTTTCCTGAGACTGCCCTAAAGATAGGATTCCTACTTGGGAAAAGGTACCACTAGGGGTGTCCTCCTAATCCATAAGTGAATATATATTTTATTTATATGTTTGTGTGGACCCTATTGGTGTGCAAGGGAACACACTGAGAAGGGGCTATGTAAGCCTTGACCTATGTTAGATTTACTAGACCAAGGGAGAATCTGCACATCCATAAGATGTATTCTCCAACCATAGGGTGGTTACTATGAAAGGGGAATTGTCCAATCTGATAGTAACTCAGGTAGTGTCTAAATTGGGTCACAAAGGATGTGATCCAAATATAATACCCACAAGGGGGGTACTGTTAAGGGTATTATCTTGAGCCCTGAAAAGAAAGTCTATAGGTGTACGGTGGCCAACTCAAGGAGAAAGCGTAGTAGGCTTACATCTACCATGAGTGATGTATCCTAAGGTGCAAGAACCAACCAACCTAAGGTGTATCCATCAACATGAGTGGTGTATCCACCAGCATAGTGAGAACTAACAATTTAAGGTGCCCGTCAGTGTGCAATAATCAATTTGGAAAGAAAGCATGTTGGCCTACAACTTGCGAAGTGGAACTAACCATCGGGATAGTCTGTCAGCGATGGGATAGATGTTATCTGACCTAAAGTGACTACTAAGCAGGGAGCCCAAAAAAGGACTGACCAGAGAAGCGAGGAAGGATCCACTAGAAGACATATCCTAAACCTCAGATATACTTAACTTGGTAAATTCATGAAAGCTAATCTAAGAAGAAAGCATAGTAGACTCACATCCTCTTAAATGAAGCCAACATTACCGCACCATGCCTACCACCAAAGGTGGTCATACAGTGCAATGGCCAAGTAAGAAAGGAACACTTACATCCTCCAAAGCAATGTGACAGAAGACGTCAACCTACAGATTATCTCAACTTAGAGTAGACCGAGCCAAAGAATATGTGTTTGTTTTGTATATCTCTATGTTGTTTGTATTTATGTTGTGTTGATGAAGGATATGACGCCACTCAGTGTCCTTACACCTACCCTAAACACATCATGGAAAATTTGAAAATAAGAATACTTTTGACATGGAAGAGATTGAATTATAAATGGAATTTTCATTGATGACAATTGCTTTCAAATATGATTTTTAATTTTTATTCAAGTAGAGCTCATTGATTGGAAGCATTGGGTGCTCTCCCTTATGATTAATTAGCTAATAAGATCCTCCTTGGTAGGCATTATCTATGGAAAAAGGGCCTTCCCATGTGGGTTCAAACTTGCCTCTTACCGGGTAATAATCGATCTAGAACTAAAATAAATAAGCTCTCTTACTTGAAAAGCTCACCACCAACTTTTGTGAGCTTAAATAATTTTAGCTACAACTGAGGTTTTGCATGCTCGCAGATGTCTCTCTCTTCTAAACCTT